>VZTO01001615.1:0-71700 GCA_013400615.1 Syrrhaptes paradoxus
GGAGCTGCGTTGGCTCCGAAGCTATCCTGATCTTTCTTTAAGGAGTTGTAGATCTGTTATGTTGCATTTCTTAGTCGTTTATTGGAGATGGAGCACCAAGAGCAAAACGCATTCCTCCCTGCTCTTCCAGCCCATTTTCAACCCCTCGCTAATGTGTTTGGAGCCATTCAGTAGAGTATGTTCCTCTACACTTCATATTACTTTCTTCTCTTCTCCTCCCTGCCCCTGCACAGGTCTGTGTTGAATTCCTTGCAATCTGTGGTGAACCATTCCTGGTTTGGGTTCAAAACCCACTGGCTGCACATTCAGCTTCCTGCCTTCCTGCCTATCTGCCATCTCAGATGTGCTGTCCCGTCCCCTTTGCAGGCTCAGCCAAGGGGTAGTGCTGCTGCCCATGGAGTAGCCCTGAGCGAGGCCACTCCACTGAGCGTGCAGAAAGTTGAATTGCCACTGCCTCCTGCTGTTGCTATGACAGATAGTAGCACAAAGAGGGTGCACTGTGGTTATTAGGCTGCAGTTTGTTTCATACTGAGTGGTATTGATTGGTGCTGGTCCAGTGCTTCCTACATGTTTTATCAATTGACCTTCTAGATTGTATTCCTCTTTCTTTTACTTCTAGTTCTGTTTTATCTCCAGTTTTCGTAGCTCCTGATCTTCCTGTGGTTGATTTCTCGTAGTTCTTCTTTAGTATTCTGTTACACAGAGAGGCTCTTTCTAGTGAAACTCTGCTTTCCTTCCCCCTGTTTGCTTTTACAAATTTCTTTTTTTTTTTAAGAAATACACCTGCTCTTCCCTGATACATTAATTCCATTAAGAGATTCAGTGTCTAAAATGTTTTTTGCTTTCAGCAGGAGAAATAAGTCTAAATGCAGGTGTTTTGCAGTAAGGCTCAAGGGCGCAGAAACTGGTTTTATAGCAGATCTCGTCAAACAGATCCTGATAACATAGTACAGTTCGATACCATAATGCCTTCACAAACTGTTCTCCAGGCCATCTGTGGAGCCTCACGGTTACACCAGCTGAAGATCTGGTAGCTTGTTTCCAAGATGTTGTTTGTAAATATGCACTGAAAAATGTGAAAGAATAATTGTAGTTAAGTGCATTTAGCTGGGTGCAATTCACTGCGGGTATTAATTTTGGACTTTTACTGAAAACAAGGGAGACAACATTGTCTGCCGTGTTGTTTTAGCACTGGCTGGTAAGAAAACAAAGTAGGGAGCTAAAATATCTGCCTAAACCTATGCACCTGTCTATACGGCAAAATCAGGGTTGAAACTAAAGAGTTTGTCTCACAGCTCTCTGCTCAGCCCAGGAGCACGCTGCCTGGGCGTTGCAGACCCCTAACATACAGATCTGTCGTAGAAAGTAAAGGGACTACGACTGCAAGAAATTCAGCACAGGAAAAAAAAAAAAAGGATGTGCTAGTCAAAAAATTAAAAGCAAAATAATACGGTGTTGATTCACAACGTGTGCAAAACTTACCTTCAGCAAGGAGATGCAGAGCATCAGAAAGAAGACCACAGGATTTTAAAACTTTTTTGTTAATTGGAAGGGATATAAAATGTCCAGTAGTAAATTGGAACCCACACAGATATGAATTAGGATAATTTAAAGATCTCAGATTCACATGCCTGGCTGAAGTTCAGAGTTATCAATTAGAAAATGCTTTCTAGGATCTTGTTACAGCCTTTGTGTAGGAGTGAATTTGAAACTCACAGCCCAGAAGAGTGGTGGCTGTTTTCAAAAGGGAGACAGGGATTTCAAAATATATATTATGGGATTGTGATAAGGTGCCAGCTCTCTAGAAATCTCTCCTTGTCAGTAGTGCACAAGTGCCTGTTCTCTGTGCCTCATGCAAGGCAGTGGGCAAAAAAAATCATTAATTAAATATCAAAAAATCATTAATTAACTATAGGATGAGAAACTGCTGATTTCTTCCAGTAAGGAAGTTGAAACTATGTTGGATCACAAGCTGAGCAGGTGTGAACAGTGTCAGCCTGTTGGGGAAGGGAGAAAGTCCATCCTGAGATGTGTAAACAACAAAGACATGAAGTAACCCTTCTGTTGGTAAAGCTATTTTGTGTCTGGTATCAGGCACTGAGCTTCAAGAAAGCCATTGATCACTTGGAGAGGATGGAGCAAAGCAAGATGAAGATACCTAGAAAATGTGATCTAAATGCATAGTCTAAGAAGAAAAAAGCAGACATTTGGGTTATTTACTCTGAGGAAGAATAGGCTAGCAGGGGAAATAGGACAGAATAACAGCTATCAAGTGGAAGGAGGAGAGAATCTTATTCCTAGTGATGCTTTTACCCCTGAGCAGGTGAACTGGATGACTGTGCTGTGTCTAATACTCGTGTTTTTATTTGGATGATGGGCTCATAATCTTTGGGTGCAGACACACATTCCTTTTAGATGTAGCTGTACAGTGAAATGTCGCTCCTGCCTTTTTCCTGCCCGCACCCCCATTAGGCTGCCTCAGGACAGCCAACACGAAGGACCTGTCTTTGAGAGCACCTGGGTGCACATCATCCAGGCCTTTGGTAGGTGCTCTGGTCACCACAGGAACAAGTACTTTAAATAATGGGGTATGAACCTGGAAATGAAATTGCTAATGAACTCCTGTGGAAACAGTCAGCTTGGATACCTTTTGAAAAGTCTCTTCTCTGACAACTGTCCTTGCTGCCCCAGGATGGTCCTGGTCATCCTTGCTCTACTAGTATAGGTGTAACCTCTCTCGCCAGCAAATTCCTCTAAAGCAATAGCTGCTATTGCAGGGAGATTTGCCATGAGGGCAGCGACTCTCCAAGCTCAACCCAACAATCAGCAAAAAATGGCAGTCCTAAAAAACACCCTCTAGTCCCCAGAAGAGTAGCTCGTGTCCTGAACAATACAGGGTGATCCAAGTGCTTTACCCAAGCTTCATCAGCTTCAACAGCTTCTCAGCAAATTTCTGACCTGTTATGGCCATTTCCAGACTATCTCACCCAGATGCAGCCGAAGCCAGACAAAGGAGATATAACCCCTTTGGTCTAAGGTCTGAAAGCAACATGAAAGTGTGAGGTCGGGCCTTCATCTTGGCATGGCGCAGGTGGAATGCAAGTGCCTTTTCAAACCCATCTCTCCCTCTTATGCCAACACTGGAAGGAAATAACACGTGCATTTTAGAAATTGCCTCTCATTCAGTATGGTAATACTTGAGTGTGTTTGTGAAACCACTTCAGAATTACATTTAAACAAAAGGAAAAAAAAAATCCTACTTCAATTATCTCTGAACAGACCAACCTGCCTGATAATGTTACAGTACAAGGGCAGCAAGAGAAGTATTTTCACAGCCAAATCACTTGCCAGAAAAGTGTTATGGTCCATTTTCTTTAAAACTACCCAAATGCGGTAAGTATCATATGTTGGGATTTTTTTTTTTTAATTTCCCAATGCATTAGAAACAAGCTAGTCCTTGCCATTAACACCTTTGAGATTTTAAAGGAAATCATAATGGTTGCCCTGGGGTTTTGTTCTAATATTTTTTTTTTTTTAAATCTGCTTCATTCATTGAAACAATTTTCACACTTGTGTTATTTTGCAGTGCCATACCGCTGCAAATGTCGGACCAGTTTTGGAGTCAAACTTGAATACTTCGTTAGTTTAGATCTTTGTGTGTCTCAATTATATAAAAACAAAGATCAGAAAGATGGCAAAGACTTAGTGAGACTTCAAACAAAGTTGATTTTATTACATATGAAGAAGGATGTTGACTATACCCACCTTGGTGTCCCTTTAGGACGCCCTCCCCCAAAGATTTGGCAGCTCAGCTTTCTTAATACCGCAGAAGCTTTGCTGAGGGATGCAAATGTGTTTCAGTGCATCCTGTAAGTGCCACGAAGTCCAGAGAGCCTCTGGAGGGGCAGGATAGCTGGAGAGGGTCTGTCCAGGGAGACTGATATCTGAGAGAGTATCTTTTAAGACTGTTGTGAGGCAGACAAAGAAGAAAATTTGAACGATGATGTAGAGAAGGCGTTCATGTGCACCAGGGAGATACAATGGCTGTTAAAAGTGAGGAAAGAATGAAAGATGCAGGAAAAGTCTCTTCCAGAGCAGGAGGAAAAGGAGATGATGTTGGGGTAAGAGAAAAGGAAAATAATCTCCGTGGTTCTGAGGGGGGTTTGTTTTGGAGGCAATAGGTTTTGGAGTCAGAGTCTCGGGATGTTTCAAGTAAAGTGGTTTTGAAATTCTTTTTCTTTGCAATATTGCTTCCTTAGAGTGAGGTGCCATTTAACCTGAAAATGATGGATGATAGCCAAAGACCATCTCTGTCCACTGCCTTGTTTGATCGTGAGCCACCAGGGTAGGTGAAGAGAAAATGACAAAAACTCTCCTTTTTTTCTTTTTTTCTTTTTTTTTTTTTTTTTTTTTTTTTTTTTTTTTTTTTTTTTTTTTTTTNATAACAGAAACTGTCTGCCTCCAGTCTTAAAAACTGAGCGAAAGCTCCCAAGGGCAAGCCATGGAGTGACTCCAGGACTGATCACACCACCGACAATCAGGAGACAGACCAGCCTGTAATGGTATGTCCCCAGCAGACATATCGTCCATTCTTTGAACCCATCACAGCACCTCCCCACACCAGCAGTTCCTCACCTCAAGTGCTTGTGAGGTGAAAATTTGGTTTTGCTCTTTTTTTTAAATGATCCTTTCAAGCGCTGATAAATTTCATTCAATCTTCTGCAATGTGAATGGAGTGTGAAATCCTACATTGCTGCACAGTGGAAAGGGAACAGCGCTATCTTGTAATGTACTTATTTGTCTTCGTGAGGGATTGCTGCCAAGCTTCTGTGAACAGACTTTTTTTGGACGCCCTCCCTTAAATGAGCAAAAATGCTGAAAATTTATTCCCACAAACCCCAAAACTTCCTTCTGGTATTTCATGACATTAAAGCACACATACAAACATGTATAGACACGTGCAAAACTTTGCCAGGATTAAAACTGCTTTTTTGCCACCACAGCATCTTCTTTCCCAAAACCTCAGAAAATGGTCAAAGGTATCGAAGATATCAATTTAGTCAAACCTTTGGGATTTTTTATATCTCTATAACTTCAAAATCATTGCCTTTCTGACAGACAAAATCAAACCTGAAAAATGAAATGCATAGCCTGTGCAGCTGTATTAAAGCTATTTCTGAGATGAAGGAAAAAGAAGGGAGAATAGTTAAGTCCAACATTTAAGAAGTAGGTAATAGTTCACATTCCGTAGCTGGAATTAAAAGAAAAGCAAATAAAAATGAATGATTAAATGTTCCTCGCATCTTTATAAATCTGCTGTTCTCCAAAGAAGGACAGGCACTTGCTTGGAGTGCATGCACATGAGTAACGGTGTGTATGTGTGCATGTTATATCTATTTCTATGTCCAGGGCATATTTCCCGCAGCGGCAGGTAGAAGAACTGATGAGTACAAGATGGGAAAAGGCTTTGGTGATGAATGATCACATTTTCAGAAACATCTCACCTCATTTGATTTGTTCATAAAATCCATTACAGGAATAAATAGTATTTTCCTACCTCAGGCATTTTGTGGTTCTTGGTCAAAGGATGATGGTTTTCTGCCGTATCTGAAGTTGGAGGTTTGTTGTCTTTTGTTAAATAGTATGTCACCAGAAAAACGCCTGCATTTTTTCTGAGAGAACATTGTGGCGTTGGGAAGTTGACAGCACCATTAAACAGTCCGCAGTGGTGTACAGCTCAGGAGTTTATATGAAGAACTTCCTAGCTAGGGTGATCTATTTAATAACCAGGGCTGGGAGAAGGAAGGTGAAAGAGCCAAAGAAATGATTGTGCTGATACAAATGTGTCTCCTATCATTTTTATTTCTCTGAAAACAGGAACTTCTTGAATAGACTCTGCTGTCCATTTCAATCAGCTGTGGTGGAGCTGAGGCGGAAGCCTGGACGCACACCAAGGAAAAGTCTCTGCTGCTTCCTGCAAAGATTGCTTTGCAGTTTAATCCCATCAAGTTCTGTCTACTGCTACTATTGTTATTGGATGCTACTTTTAAAATAGTCTTCATCCCTTGTGGAGCAATAAATAACACATATTTTGATTCTTTTCGCTGGCGTCCAGTGGAAGGTGCTTTTGAGAACCCACCTTTCTGCAGGGGCTTTTAGGGCAGTTGGTGAGGTTTTCTGTCCTTACATACAGCACATTACTGAACGCAGTAGCAGCAATTCTAGCTTCCTGAGCCTCAGGGCTTGTTTTCTTAGGCTGAAACTCAAGTGCACACTAACCTCTGCAGGGGAAGTCTGGGCCCAGTGAGAGCTCCAGGGTACACCACAGTCCCCCAAGTCCCCTGGACTCAGCAGGTAATGTTGATGAAGCCATAGTGACCATCATTGCATTAATTATAGTGTGTTAATGATTAGGCTCTAGAGACTCATAAATAATTAAGCTTATTAATAAATGGAAGGCTTTACAAATTGTTGGGAGCCTTTCTCAGGGGCTCACGTACAGTTTTTATGACATTCCAGTAGGGAAGTTTGTGTTGCTCTCAGATCACTTACGTGCTGAGGCTCTTCCTTCTCAGTCTTGGCAAAGTTAGCAACTAGCAACCTGGCCGGTGCTCTCTCTCATGAATTCCTGTGCAACACAACAACTGGTACAGAACGGGTTCTTGTAAAATCTTCAGAAAGATGGGCTTGTGCACAAGATGTGCTTGTTCCAAGGGTGTCCCTGCAGATAGATGAAACAACATCCTGGCTGGCAGCATACCCCTTTGAGTTGTGTTGGAGTTCAGATGGCTCTCTCCTGCCCGAAGTTGTGCCAGGGGTGCCAGAGCTGGACTCTGCCTCCTCCCCAGGGGAATTTTGAGCAAACGTGGTCTTTGCAGAGATACTGTGCCCTGTGGCTTGTGCCTGTCTCTGGAAACAATGCTGTAGATTCAAACCTTTCTCCTCATCTGTCTGCTTACTGTGTCACGTCCATGGAACGGTGAGAGCTGCCAGGCCCTCTGCCCCAGCTCTGAGCACTGTGTTTCTGCCTCAGGTGCTTGCCATTAGGTGCACTGGACTTTTACAGTGCTTATGTTGCTGGAGGAACCCGAGCTCCAGTCCAGGTCAGGCAATTCTCTTTGCTTGGCAAACTCTCACTGCAGCCTCAAGAGTCCGTTCCCTGAGCAGGTTCTGACCAAGCCTTCTGCTGCTGGTGGAGCACCCTCTGCTCCCTCGGCAAAGATGGACTCACCCTCCAACTTTTTGATGGTCAGCACCTCTGTCTTACATATGTGACAAATTCTGCAATTTCCGTCTCTTCGCATTCTCATCTGCTTTAAAAAAAAACCTGTCTTCTATTTGTTTTCCTCTTTGCACCAAAGCATCGTTCTAAATCTTTTCCAGTTACTCACAGGTTTCCAGAGAGTTTAAACTCTTATTGTGGGTTTTACTGCTTCGTTATCTTCTCAGATATTTAATTCTTCTGACGGTTAGAACCATATGCTGTGTGGTAGTCAGTGAGACGGAGTCTCAGAGAAGTTAAAAGCGCATGTTAAAAATACTGTTTTTCACAGGTCTCGCTGGGAAAAAGCACTATTGATCTTTGGCTGGCCTTTTGGGCTCTGCTTAAAACACCTTCTGGGAAGTGTTTCGAGAATGAAATTTTAGGCCATGACAAACAGAACTCTGAAAAAATAAAACCCTTTCTTTTTTCAGAGGAAGCATGGCCCTGGGACCGGTCTGGTGGCAATACGTGTTTCCTCCTGCCGCTCCCGTTGAGGTACCGAATGTGAAGAAGCTGCACACTGCTTAGGGGGTGTCATGGCACAGGCTGGCCAAGCCTTCGGCCCTGTGGTGAGAGTACAAGCGTGAGCACTGGGGAGGGCCAGCCGGGCAGGCCGTGGCTGCAGGAGCCGCTTGTTCAGTAGCCTGAACCACCCAGTTTATTTGGAGGGGGCAGCGGCAAAGTCCCCAAACAAATCCTGCTCCTGTGGTTTCTCAGGCTTGGCCCAGGGTGAGGTCTTCTGGCAGTTCCCATGTATGGCGTGTATGTGACCAGCAAATGTACATCTGGCACAGATGTACAGTCTGAACTCTGCCACCAACGTTCAGTCCTTGTGCTGTTGGTGAGGCTAGAAATAATCAGCTGCAGTCTCAGCCGTTCGGGTTAAATATTTTAAGTTTTATTGCGTGTGGGTCGTGTTGGAGTATTTGGACACCAGGCTCTCCGCACTGAAGGAGCTGAAGTTCCCTTTCCACTTCTCCCCCTTTCTTAGCCCACTTCTTGGCAGTAGCTTCCAGAAAACACATCTGCTACGCTGGGCAACTAAACACACCTTCTTTTTCACATTGATTCTGTGTAAATACCAAACAAAACAGATATTATAGGTGCTTGGCTTGGATCTAGTATAAAACTTGCCTCCTCAGCTACCTTTTTTCTCCTCCAGTTTATGCAGGCGCAAGGGTGTTTCTGCAGCTATGTACAACTTTCCATCTACATGATATTTTGGTATCTAACTGAGGTCTATTGGCCAACATCCTGTTGCACCTGCTTTGAAGGGCACAGCCTGCAAAATGCAATCTGGAGTGAGCACTGTCGCTCTTCACTTGCCAAAGACAGAGAAGGGAATAGACTCCGTTTCGCCTGGACTTTGGTGGAGCTGTGTCAGGCCTCTAGTGCGCTCCCCCTCTCTGCAAATATGGTGGGCACACTGAGCAAATAATTGCCATGAGTTGCTTGCTTCATAAGTTTTTCTCCTTCCTATCCTTTGGGATTTGATCTGCCCGTAAGCACACTGGGATTTTATCAGCTGCTCCCAGCATCCCTCTGAAGGATCCTTTGTCTGCAGGGCTGCTGGACACCCGTCCGGCTGGCTGGAGGCAGAGGTTACGTGGTATGTTTCTGTCCTTTGAGTGGACTTCTAGAATCTTTTTTTTTTTTTTTTAATGGGGATAAATATTTGGGTTTGCAGTTTTGAAAATTGCTTACCACAAATATTTGCCTAAAATTTGCTGGTGCGGGGAATGTTTCTTCAGTAAACACATTTGCCAGCATGTTTTCAGTCAGCAAACACCACAGACGTGTGAACACAGTCAAAGGGAATTAATTTTTAATTTAAAATAATTTGGAGAAGGCTGGAATCAGCTTTTTGTCTTGCATTTTGGGGAACGCTTTTCAGTCCAAACCCAGATATTCTCAGCGCAAGCCTGTACCTTTTGGAAGGTGGGTGGAAAGAGGAACATGCTTTTAGGGCATAAGGTACAATGATGCGTGCCCCAGTTTGGAAGGAGCTGGTGGTGTACCTGTGCGCGGTATGAACAAGCCCATTTAACTCGGCCAGACATTAATCATGAATCATGAGGGTCCTCACAGTGCTCCTTGTGACAAGTCTTTTTGGGGGGATGTGGTGGGGGTGGGAAATGGGAGCTCTTGCTGCACTGGGCCCTGGTGGAGGTGGTGCTCAGTGGAGTCGAGCACTGAAGAATTGGTGGGACTCAACGTGTTCCTGCAGGGATGTGGCTCAGGAAAGTTGTGTAGGCTGGGGAAGGGAAGGCCTGGTCTCCTTCCTGGTGAGGTGGCAGCCTCTGGCCAGGCTAGTGAAGACAACAGCTCATGTTTTGGGCTGCCTCCTTGGTGTCCTTCCCGTGCATCTTGAACTCCTCTCCCATTTGGTACACCTTATCCTGTGAATGGTTTCTCGTTGCAAGTTCTCCTGCTCCCCTTGGTGGGAGGAGAAGTGCTGCACTGATGTTGGTTCTCTGAGACGGTTTAACTTTGGGAGGAGAACACTGGAACAGCTTGCCAAGGGAGGTGGTAGATGCCCCGTCCCTGGAAACATTCAAGACCAGGTTGGATGGGGCTCTGGGCAACCTGGTCTAGTGGAAGATGTCCCTGCTCATTGCATGGGGGTTGGAGTGAATGACCTCCATGGTCCCTTCCAACACAAACTGTTCTACGAGTCTATGAGATGACAGGCTGTGGTGACATCTGCTTCTTGAGCTGGGGTCAGGATGTGGGAGGGCAGATCGGCTGGCTGAGCCCTTGCGTGGGGCTTCTCCTGGACTGGGACTGGTGAGAGGAGAGTTTGCCCAGGGTGCTGGTGTCTGCAGTCTCAGCAGGCTGTAACAAAGACATGGCTTGATTATTATGGGTTCCCACTCCAGTTTTAAAACTAATTTGCAAGGTCTGGAGAAGTGATGGCTTGACAGAGGGGAGATGTCATTATTCTTATTAGCACCTGTAGTTTTAGATCAGATCCTCTGTCCTCATTCCCCCTGAGAGTTTGCTGATTTTCAATCAAGAAATGTTGTGACCCAAGTTGGGTAAAAAAAAAAATTATTTCTGGGCAGGGGAACATCCTCTCTGATTGACATGGCTAGGAACATGAGCAAGAAATCTTGTTTTTGTTCGGGGATTCTGTGAAGCTTGTCAGGGCTGCTGAAGACAATCAAACCACCATTTTATTAAAGATTCTTTTCTTCATCAGTAGGTTGTCCACTGGCAAAGTGGGAGGCTCTGTCACTGGTGCCAGAGCAGACTGAGGGCTCATAGGGAAGCTAATTATATTTCACTTTTTTTTTCCTTCTTTCATTGCAGAAAGATAGAATAGTTGTGAATAAATTGGGAAAGGGGAGGGTGAGGAGAACTGAGAGTTCATTAATATTCATATTTAGCCACAAGTACACAGAAAAGGTGACAAGGAGCTGGCTCCCTGGAAACTTATGCACCTTGGCAGTAGATGGAAAATTGCATTTAATTATAGCTACCTTTAGCTCAGCAACTAATGAGCATGTTTGAAATCATGCAGGGTTGCTGTATACTAGAGGAAGATCCAAGACTCAAACAGAAAATGAAAACCTTCTCTCCTTCTTCCCTGCTCTGCTGAATTAAAAATAATTCTGCCCAGGCCCGGGAGACCAAGTGGACTTTTATTCTTGATTTCCCAGTGATTATCAGAGAAATCCATCCTGGGGGAAAAAAAAAATCAAATAAGATGGTCAGTAGGGTGGAACAAACACATTTAAATTGCAAGTAAAGGAACAGAGACTTACTCCATTCTCACTTTGCCTAGTGAGCACTGATAGGGTCTTGAGGTCTCTCTTTGTTTTTCTCTTTTTTTCCCCCTCTCATTTCCCAGTGATTTATCTATTGTGTTGTAGCTTTTAGTGTTTTTTTTTCCTTCTTTGTTTTTTGGAGACTGCTATCTGTGGATTTTACTACCTTGTAGCTAGGGAAGAGAGAAGCCAAGGAGATTTCTTTCACATACATTTCTTAGGGTTGCTTTAGCATGTTTGTTCCCACAGCAACTTTAAAAGCACAGAGCCAAATCCTTCTCTGTAACACACAAGCACAGGCAGAGATTGAAGCTAGTGGAGATGTTCCATATTAATTTACACAAGTTTAGGGAAAAGCAGAATGTGGTCTGTACTTGGGCTTTCATCTAATAAACTTTGCCTTGCTGAAATATGTCTTGAACAAAACATTTGAATCTGCTTTTAACCTTACAGCAAGGGACTGATGTTTGTAGTACAAGCCCAGCAGATATTATTTGAATTTTGGTGGCCAAGGTAGGAAAGTGACTATCCCAAGTTGTCCTTTATATTTTTAAGACATGCTGAAATTTGGCTTTTTTTTGCACAGTCCAGCCATCAGCTGTAGATGATGACCTAACAGAGGACTGCATTTATCTTTAAGGGGAAGCTTCTCCCAGTGTGACCGAACTTTAAAAGGTTTGGCAAGTGAAATGCTGTGTTGACACAGGGGCACATTACAGCCCTGCGGTTACTGGGCCGTTTCTCAACCTCATTGCTTTTGAGGGCAGACAGAGCAAGTCTGACAGCCCGTGATGCTGCTGGTTCGTTTACACCTTGACCTGGCTGGTCCCAGGAGGTGTGCCCAGTTTGCAGTGTAGGGGAAAGGAGCTGCTGAGGACGAGCCATGCATGCAGCTGGGAGCCTGGAGGTGAATGTATGCAGGCTGGCAGCCTGGAGGGCAGCTGGCATGGGCACTTGATGGTCACAACCTGGTCCTGAATCTCTCAGGTTTAGGCCAGTTGCTTCTCAGCTTCTATTTTTTACTTCTTTCCTGGGTCTGTTTCCAGATGAATTTGGTAAACTTTGGGAGAAACAGAAAATCATAGAGGTTTCCAGTTGGTCTCTCTCCTCTTTGGGTCTTTGTTGAGAGAGTCCTGGTTAATGGTTCACATTGCTTAAATATCCCCATGCTCCTAGCAGACAGATAAAACTGGCGCTTGAGAGATTCTTGAGATAAATCTCTTATGGACACACAAGCGTTACTATACCACTTGTTTTCTCCCTCCTGCTTCTTTGGCATGCATTTAGTGATTTCTTGGTTTGCAGGAACGACTCTCAGCTCCAGAACCCACCCATGTCTTTTATTTCTTATTTCTTTACCCAGGGGTGTTTTCTTCTGCTCCTGCTCTTTTTGGATTCGTCCTGCTTTACTAGCAACATTACATTCTATTTTGGGTGATTTAGAACAGGACAGATAGAAAGGCACAAATATTATTCCCTGGCAAATAAGCAAGCCTAGATTTGCCTCGAATACATTTTAAAACATTTTAAACCCTTGTTCACAGGCAATTTATGTAGCTGACTACTTGCCAAACATAAATCTCTAAATCCTTCTTTTCCTTTATTTTGATCAACATTGTTTTGTCTCTCTTCGGGTTTTCTTGTCAGCTTATTTCTAAAGGGCACTAGGTACCAACGCGCTTTCAAAAATCCTGTTATTTTGCTTTTTTTAGACACCTGCATACCACAGCAAAATTTTAACTCGGTTGTCACTTATTTTTTTGAATGAAAATAGTCTTTAATTATGATCAAGAAGGAAACCTTCTATGCGTGTCTGTCTTTAAAGGCACGATAGACACCTACGGTTGGATGCTGCTGCCCCTGTGCTGTCTTCTGTTTATTAGAGTCCAGCCCCTTACTAAGCTGTCAGCTGAGCAGAGGAGATGCAGAGTGACAGGCATTTCCGAGCAGACTTTGGGATGTGCCAGAGCCCCAAAGCGAGTCATGAGGTGTGACGGACATCCATAATTTTTTTTTCCCCTATATGTGGAGCTTGAAAAGCTGCAAGATGCCTTATTTTGGGAAAAACAGCTGCTACCCGGAGAGCTGTGGTCCAGGTGCTGCGGGTCCTGCCTATCGGTGCTGCAGGGATGGAGACACTGTTGTGCAGGCTGGAAACGGTGCAGCCCAGTTAGCAGAGAGCTATGGGAACATTTCCTTTGACCTCTTGCTCTTTCATGTGTAACTGTCACGGCTGTTGTGATACCTTGTGATGCATAGTGTGCATCGTTTCAGTTTGCTTGGGGAATGAGAAGGGATGTCCTTTGCCCAATATCTGGCTTGCCAGTAGATGTGGTCTGAGACAATGTGGGGAAAGGGAAAAATAGAGTCTGCGTAAATGTGTGTTTTTTCTACACTTTTCTTCTTTAAAGCTGTGGGACAATTTAGAATTTTGAGTAATGCTCAGGATCAGATGAAGAAATTGAGCCAGAAGAGCAACTTTAACTCTGAAAGGCTGCCGTTGCTCTTTGGTACAGGCACCTGAGGAACCTGTATGCTTCCTATAGCTGCCGTCGTCTCATCCCTCCAAATCTTCCCTCGGGAAGTGTTCTCCTTCAAAGAGCTGAGGTGCTGCAAAACGGAAACCCTTCACCTCGCCATGCCACGGCAAATCTTGCCCATCACTTGGGGAGAAGGGAGTCGGTGAATTAGCATGTCTCTTGGGGCACTTTGGCAATATTTCCAGTCAAGACATTTTGGTTTTCAATGAAATACATGTCAGAAATATTTTGTTTTTTTTGGCTTTCAGTGAAGTATGTGGCCAAAATATTTTGGTTTTTGAGTTGTTATTTGTTTCCCCTTGAAGATACACCAATTTTGTCAGGGAAGAAATATACTTAGCTTTATTGGTGATAGTGTTCAAGAAACCAGTTCACCTCAATGGAAAAATTGTAATCAAGTGTGCAAAACCCCCACTTTTCTAGAGAGCGATCCTGTCACCTGTAAGGAGATTTGGGATCTGGGGTGGTTTCCTTCTGGTTTGGGGCCTTAAAGCTCATGTCTTCAGACTCCTCAAGTCAGCCTTGTGCCATGCTGGCATCCAGCGCTGGAGCAGTGTGAAAAATAAATAAAAAGAGATTTCTAATATAGTAGCCAGCATTGGTAAAAGTGGCTTCACCTGCTCAGCTGTGAGGTTTGGGAAGTGATGGTCCCTGGTGGCAACCGGCACGCACCCATCCTTGCTGTCATCAGCATGACTTGTACGCGGTTCTTTTGAAACACGTTTCCTTTGTGTCACCTTCATCAATCAGGGCTGCATGATCTTGCAGCTTATCACTGAGATGATAAAGTGAATTTAGATGGTGGCTGCCATCGATACCCACTGCCCGATCCCCAGCAACTGTGTAAGAGCCTGTGGGAGGATGCAGGGAGGTGTCCCTGCAACAGTATCGATGGAGAATCGGATTGCATCAGGCGTCAGAATAACTGTATGTACAGAATGTATTCAGCCCTCAGGCACATATCCATATGTTTGGATGCTGGTGGGTGTTTTTTAAAGTTACTATTTTAAAGATACCCACACAGGTGGCTAGCAAGCGTTTGTTAGATGGCACAGCACGAACGGTGAAGCAATCTGACTGCTCGTGGGTGAGGAATAGGAGGAGAAGCAGNGCAGCTTATCACTGAGATGATAAAGTGAATTTAGATGGTGGCTGCCATCGATACCCACTGCCCGATCCCCAGCAACTGTGTAAGAGCCTGTGGGAGGATGCAGGGAGGTGTCCCTGCAACAGCATCGATGGAGAATCGGATTGCATCAGGCGTCAGAATAACTGTATGTACAGAATGTATTCAGCCCTCAGGCACATATCCATATGTTTGGATGCTGGTGGGTGTTTTTTAAAGTTACTATTTTAAAGATACCCACACAGGTGGCTAGCAAGCGTTTGTTAGATGGCACAGCACGAACGGTGAAGCAATCTGACTGCTCGTGGGTGAGGAATAGGAGGAGAAGCAGTGCTGGGTGCCTAAGTATTTCTGGATAATGGCTACTTGCCTTAAGAAAGAAAGGACTAGTTTTTTTCTGGTTAGCTTTGTGGAACAGCACAGGGCTGTGTGGATGCTGACAACAGGCTCTCATTCCAGAGAAAACAAAAACCCCATCAGGTAGAGGCGTTTTAGAAAAACAAATCCAGTTTTGAAAATGTGGTGGTTTTGTTGTTTGTTTTTTTTTTTTTTACAAACCAGATTTCATGCCTGTGTGTAAAGTGTTATTTTCTTAGTCATTCAAAGGAAATTAAAAAAGGGCGCAAGGCATGGGGGTAAGACAGTGTTTTGTTTTTCAATTTTATTTTTTTTTATAATGGAAATATAAGTTGAGGACAGAGTGTGCCATTGCAGAACAACGCTGTGATGATGAGCAGCAGGATGAAGTTGCGCAGCCTCAGCAGCTGGACGGTTGGTTTGCAAAGGCCACAGCCTCACCAGAGAGGCACAGTCCTGCACCACTTCCTTACGGAAGGAGGAGAGCGTTCCCCTGCAGCCAGCCAGCCTCGCTGGGTTTCGTTTCCTCCCTCCGTTTCCTGGTCACAGGAGCAGTCCCTCCAGATTCATTGGATGGGCAGTCACTTAGAGAAGAGCAGATTTTGCTGGTGCATGTTCAGAAGCAGCTTTACTGAAAGGATTTTGAAGCCAGTTTCAATCCACAGCCTTCTCTTGCTCTGAGTTTACTCAATGCAGAGAAAGCGATAAACACCAAATAAAGGTGAGTCACTAATTATAAAGGAGATTTCCCGGGGACAAACTGAACCTTTCTTTATAAAGCAGCAAAGGCAGAAACTGAGCTGATGGAGACCCATCTTTTATTTCTGAACAGTTGCTGAGAATAAAAGGACTGCAAGCAAAAAAACCAACCCTAATTCTTTTCCCACCAGGCCTCTGGTTCAAACACTGCTGAAGCCATGTGGAAAACAGAATTTCTTCAGACCGGCCCATGGCTTCTCCATCATGGCTCCAGGAAGAACACCCTCATCACAACTTTTTCTTGCATCTACAAGGTTTGTGTCAGTGTTCACTGAGGAAAACAATCCTAACGTAGGCTGGCTTATTAGCTGGGAGTCTTTAAGGGCATGAGTGATGTACGAGAGAAGTTAATTAAAAGAGCTATTGCTGGGAGGAGGGAATGAATACTGGTGGCCATATAGGGTGGGAGTGGGACTTGGGCAATATTCATATGGAGCTATAACTGGGATATGTAGATGCCTGAGCCAAGTATTAGCAGCAGAACTGCCCATATGCTGAGCGAGTTGTCAGCTGGTGAAGCCGGGAAAACAGAATGGGACCAAGACTTTGACTCAAAATGTCAACATGAATCCCTCACCGAGCTGACCTGCACCGTGCACATCTGTGCTTTGTGAAGGGAGAAGATGTACAGACCATAATATTTTAACCTGAAGCTATTTGGAAGCGGGTCTGGCCAGCAGTCGGCCGTGAAGACAGCAATTGTCTATCATAATTTGCTTCAAATATAATTGAAACTCAAGGAAGATTTGTACAGCGAGGCTGATGCTATCAGAATTACTGCAAAATGGTTAAAAACACAGTAAAAAGAACCCCAAAACACTCGTCTTTCTGCTGAAAAGCTGTGATGCTCCGTGTGAAATCTTGGAAAAGACTGAGTGATGCTCTGGGTCCTTCACCTGCCAACTCTTATGACTGTCGTATGGATGGCTTCTACGTAGGCTGTGCGAAGCAGAGCCGGTGCCCCTTGGGGGAACTCACTATTTCCCAGCTTATGACCTCATGCTATTGAGCTGTAGCGTACGTGGGTGGTCTTTAATAATTATTACTGAAACAGCACCTTGTGTGAGCATGCACACCTTCACCTGCACATCGCTATGGACTGTGCATCAGTTTTCCATCCTGTGTTTTTGGTCATTTTGGGGAACCCTTGTGGGTTCTGACTCATTCTATTGTTCTGCTATCTCTGAGCAATGTGTTTACACTGCATTACTCTGAGAAGCCCCTTAAATCTTCCCATGCACCCTCATGCACACACGCAGACAGTCCGACATTATCAAACTCCACAGTGGGGATGTTCGCGTTTCTTCTCATTAGCGATGTGCAATGTAAAAGGCTTGCCTCGAGTATCTTGAAGACAGCAGTAATGAAGCTCTGAAGAAATAGTCAGGGGACTGGAGCTAATTAAAATGCAGCAGGGTATAGAAGTAAAGGTAGCAGCAGCTCACTATGCCGTGTCTCTGGCAATCAGCAGTCCCCAGTTTACCCACACTAATTGACAGGAGACGCGATGCTACTGAGCGCGCACACAGGCAGCGTTAATGGAGTCAGCGCACGCTGCTCTTCCTGCCTGACTTGTCTCATTATCGACCTTGAACCGGCAAAGGTCAGTTGACGGTGCTGCTTTCATCAAGATGACAGGTGTCTGAAGATCTTCTCTTCGTAGTATAATAATTTGGCAGTTGTCTTATCCTGTATGTGAATTAGTGATCTGATCCCGAAGAGATGACGGATAAAGAAGACTGTCTTGCTGTGGTGAGGAGCTGGGCTGTTGTGCATTTAATAACAGGTACCAAAAAGTCCCGGAGGAAGGAAACAAAACTATATTGCATATTTCCCCTTGGAGAAGCTGGTGCCTGAAGAAGCAAATAGGCAAATTTTCACAAGTGGAAATGCAGTCGGCCCACAGTTAAAAATCGGCAGCTTGTTTGAGTTGATGATGAGCACCAGGTGCATCGCTGGCACTCAGCAAATATCTAATAATAATAATAATAATGATAACAATATTCAAGGCACCTGACACCTGCAGTAAGCCAGGAGTGACAGTGTTCTTTGGGACACATCTCATCCAAAGGCAGGGCTGTGTCCATGAGATGCATCATTACAACACACTGCACCAGAGCTGCATCTCATGTGCCCTCCTTTTTTTCCTCCTCTGTTACAGATGGTCTCAGCAAAGACAGTGGAGACTGACAGAAATACTTCTGCCACCCTCCCCTTCAAATCTGCAGAACTAGCATTTTCGAGATTTTTTTTTTTTTTTTTTTTAAATCCGAAAGACAACCAGCAGCCTCCTGTGTCTGGTGGCTCCTCTGGTCAGATGTGGAACTTGCTGGAGCCTGAGCTTGTATCTTCTTCTCTCTCCTGCCTTCACCTCTGCAACGTGTGTTTGTGGGTACAACACGAGGTCAACCAGCACCTAGAGCTGGGGAGGGAGTGGCGGGGAGGGGGGGTCCATAATCTCAGTAGTGCCAACAGAAAAGAGCTCGTTGCTGAAGAGCTGAAGGGAAGTCTTGGTGGAGATGGACATGGTACCAGCACTAGACTGCATTTTTCTTGACTAAATGAGGGAGGAAATGTACAGTCAGTGTGAGCCCAGATAGGTAAAGGGACTCCTTCAAAGAGGTAGGTGCCACCTCTACCTTGTCTCGGGGCAGGGAGTGTCTCTGGGGGAGCCCTCCTGCTCTGGCTCTGCTGAGCTAGGGAAGGGAGAGCAAACCAAGCACACCTTCTCTTTCCTTCACCTGCTCTTCCCCAGGATCTTTTTGTAATATCCACCTCTGAAAGGAAATGCTCTTTGCTAGTGTGATTACCAGAATATTTCTTCATTTGTCTGATGATAGGAAACAGAAGAATTGTCTGGGGAACAAAATACTCTGTAACCTGAAGATGATTTATAGAGGTTCTCTTTTGAAAGATGTTTGGGAAAAAAAATGCTGGGACACAACAGATGTGTGATGTCTGTACGGCTGCAGTCCAGCTGTAAAAGGAGAAGACCAGGGTAAACCTGAGGTGACTAATAGGATCATTCTTTGAACAGAAAAAATGTTTTTGCTATTGAGCCTTTCCAATCCAGCAAGTTTTCTCAGGTGCCTCTGAGGTCAATGCAGACTGTATGGGATGCTCCTGATCTCTCATCCTTCCAGTACCTGCGCTGGCCCTGCAGAAACTCCCAGGCTTCCCCCCAGTCCCTGGCATGCAGAGGGGCTGCTTGCCCTCTGCCCTCCGTGCTGTGCCCACTCTGTTGTGTCAGGATGTGCTCTCCGTCGGGGACATGAGAGCAAGCCTCCATCTTTTGTGCTGGCTTGTGAAAGCAATTGTAAAATAAATGTTAAAAGAAATAAAAAAAAATTAAAAGCAGCCTGAGATCAATAGAATATACAAGCATGGGCTCCTGCTGTTCAGGTCTGTCTCTAACCTTGAGCCAGGAGGTCTGGCGGAGCACATCGAGGCTGCTTTTAGTGACAGCCGATAGGAATCCCACATCAATGCAACAGGTAGAGCTCATGCACCTGTACCCAGAGGTCTCAGGCTCAGGTGCCAGCTGTGAGGGGACTCTCAGGAGGCACCTGTCTGAAGAAGCAGTGATAAAGGAAACCCTAGCAATTAAGGTTTTATACCTGGGTGAACTCCTTCCAACACTGGCTCATTTTTTTTGTTTTGCAGAAGAGGATCTGTCCCTTTCTTTACTTAGCAAGGAGACAGTCAATAATAGAAGTGGTGAATAATGAGGATAGTGACCATTTTTCTCTTGCTGGGGGAAGAGAGATGCTCCCATGCAATCCAAAGACAAATGAGACGGACTAGTGGATCATTTCTTCTTGAAATGAAAAGCTGAGTTTATGCTGCTGAAATCAATAACACGGTGGGATGATATTTTTCTTCCTTCTACCAATGGAAAGGGTGGTGAGCAGAGTAGTAATATGCATGCGGGAAGTATAACATGATAAGTATGACAAATATGTTGTTGTACTTGCCTGTTGAATCAACCTCCGTTCCTGTTAACTCCCAGGTTATCTCTTTTCTTACAGATAAAAAAAAAAAAGAAGAACAAGAAAGAGAAGAAGCGCCACGTGAGTATCCCAGCTGCTTCCTTGTTGTCCTTGGTGGGAAGGCTTGGCTGGGTCCCAAACCCCGCACGCTGTGGGAATGGCAGCTTGCAGTATTCCAGAATTAAGGCACTAGAAATTTCTAAGGATGAAAATGATTTGATTTAAAGCAAAGGCATCTGGGAACATTCGTGGCTTCCAAGAGTGTTTGTGTGAAGAACATTTGTGTCAGTGATTTGAAATCTTAAGTGTTTTGTCCCTGTCCTTTATCCGTGTGTATGCGCAGGCAGGGAAGTCAGGACAGAAAAGCAAAGTGGCCTCTGATGTGGCAGCTCTCCTAAAGGGTGTTGGGTGATGCATCCTCAGAGATCTGGTGCCAGCTTGTTTTCTCCAGGGAAGGAGGAACAAGACCCATGAACAGTAAAGCAGCTTGTGCAAAAGGAACCAGAGCTTCAGGGAGGCACAGAAGCAGCAGCTCTCCCGCTGAATCAGGTACATGCTTCAAGCAGAAACTGATTTTAAGGCTCAGATGAAACTGGATTCAAAGCTGCGCTGGGGCCTCCCCAGCTGACTTCAGCTGCTTTGAAGAGGGACCAATGGGCTGGTGTAGGGCAGGATGGAGACTACCAGCAGGGAGCATGGGGAGCTGGTTGCACACCCCTCCATGGATGCTCCTTTGTGGGACTCAGAGGTGGGAAGAGAGTCTGGAAAGTACGTGGCATTGATTGACAAAGGGTTTCCTGGTGAGAGAAACAAATGTTTGCTTCAGAGGTTGAGATGTGGGGAGTGAGAGAGGGTAGCAGGAGGTGGCAGAGGAAAGGATGTCTTGCCGAGAACACAAAACTCAGAATTTGGAAAGGGAAATGGAGTGTGTTTTTTTCCTGTCATCCAACTAATGTGTTGCATTAATGCCACGGAGACCTGAGCTGGGAGAAGCCTTTTGACTCCTATATAAGCTCATGAGGAACCTGGGAAAGTGGACAAAGAGGAGAGGCCTGAAAAGGGGAAAATTAACTTTTTATCCTTCTTTCTGGCTTGCAGCTCTCCGGGTAAATGACTTTTCTGTGTCTGGGTAGGGAGGACTGGCCACTCTGGCTAAAAGTGTTAAGCATTGTCCCTTCAGCTGTTTAAACAGGAGAAAAAGGTTAAAGTAACCTTAGTCCCCATGGCCCCATCTCCTTTTGTGATCCTGAGATTTTCCCTCCTGTCGTTACCCCTGCGGGTGTTGCCTCTGGCCAAGCACTCTGGGTCACACTCCTCTTGCAGAGCATCCCTGTTTTACCAGAGGCAAGGAATTAGTTTCCCTGTTTCTGGGTGTGATTCACAGAGGATTATTCCAGATGCAGGCTAAGGGAGGAAGTGTGTCTCAAAACTGGGTTCAGTGGAAAAATGAGGAGAGATCAAAACAATACAAAAGAAAATTAATTGGCATCAGAACTCTTGGTGGGTCTAAGGATCCTGGGAGGAAGGCAGGTGTCTTGAGGGTGCTGTACAAGTGGCGCTGCCACTTTCATCACCTTTGTCTCCCAGCAGTTACGGCCTTTTGTTTTACAGCCTCTCTCATCTCCATTTTATACAATATCAACGAAAAGTTTTGCTCTAAAAGCCTGTCACTTCTATCTCAGAGCTGCTCCGGCACGTCCAGATGTGGTCTGCTGCTACCATGCTAGTCATGGCATTATTAGCTCTTAATGGCCAGGAAATTACATTGTCCAGGTGCACCACCACTTCAGAAAGCCAGTCATCTCTGCTCCAGAAGGATGATTCTTTTTCCAGCTCTTTCTGATACCCTTCCCTGGAAAATCTGGAGTATGCACTGTGTTTGCTTTGCACTGATTTGGAGCAGCATGGAGGCTTGTCTGGATTTTCACACTATCCTTCGAAAGAAGCGCCTGTGTCTTCGCACTCTCTTGCCTTTTAGTCATAGCTTGAAAATTCCTGTATCTTCAGAGATTTTTGTCAGCATTTCTCAATAATTTGATTCATATGATTTTTTGTTCTGCATCTGGAAATACCTAAGTCCTGAAACACAATTTATTTTCTAATCTGGAAAAGCTTAAAGAAAAATATGCTGAGAGAAGGAAGATGAGTGCCATTCTTATATCTTGTCTGTTCTGTTGTCAAGCCTTCTATTAACCACCATCAACACAGCATAGCAGAAATGTTTACCACAGCAGAAGACTATGGATTTAGTGGGAAACTTATTTCTAAAACTGTATGCCTTGCTTTACTCTGAGATTTTCACCCAATATGCCATTTTCTGTCACATTACTATGTCACAGGAAAGACAAGGAATCTGTAAGGAACAACAACAGCAGCAACAACAACAACAACAAAAAAATAAAAGGAGGGTTGGGGTGTGCTCCAGTGGTGCTTACACCCGTTTGGGTCTGTGCTTAGCTCCAGGAGCATCGCTGCTGGCGATGCAGCAGATGAGTGAGTGCTCAGCCGTGATGAAGGCCAGGCTTCAGCAGGGGAGGCACTCAGGAAACACTTTCCAAGAACTTCATGTGCACAAACACCATTGAAGTTTTCTCAAAGTGGAGTTGTGGGTTGGGTTTGGTTTTTTTTTTGCCATCCCTTGGTTTTAACCAGAGGGAGAGGCCATACTAGTGCTAGAAGTTCAGAGAATGGACTTGCCTGACTCCGTGCAAACCTGAAATCACAAGATGCCAACACAGCTTTGCAAATCCAAAGCATTTAGGTAGTCTTGTCATCAGAAAAGAATTAGAATGCGACTTATTTTCTGTTTGCTTATTGCTGCTTAAAAGCTAATACCAAGAAAGTAATTTTAGCAATTGATTTTTTGATTTTTCCTGCACATATGCAATTTTATGGCCTGGATTTTCTTCTGTGTTTCACATTTTCATGAGTTTTCTTCTGTTATATAATGGCAGAATGAAGCTAAGGGAAAAGGTAATGTTTCTTTTCTGTATGCTTCATTTGAATAAAATTAAGGTCATGACAGAAAAGCAGATGAGACCTAGGGAATACATAGATCATTTGGAAAACTTTTAAGCAGAGTCATCACTGCAAATATTCGCAGCATGAAAAGTCATTGAATACTTTTCTATGTGTGGCTTATTTTCCAGATTCCAGACATCTTATTGTGGCTACCCTTTGCACTTTTGTCAAAATCTGGTTTGCTTTGGATATGTATAGAGATCCATTTGGGTGATCCAGAGCCAAATTAAGTCAACAGTGGTATTTCCATTAATTTTAATCTGTAAAAGACTATGTTTAGATCATATTCATTGGTTTGGAATCTGATCTTCTGTGTTTGCAATGGAAAAAAATAAGTGGTTCTGTGCCTATATCCCATTTATACTTTAGGAACCGCTCTTAGTTTTATTAGTTTTTTAAAAAAGAAGCTATCTGTCTTTTGGTATAATCTATCTTTTATGAGGAAATCACTGCTATATTTGGATACCCAGTGAGTGTATTTTCTGTGATAAAAGCTTAAAGGAAATAGAATTAGGCATTAAACTGATTGGACTAAAAAATTACAGGGAGTGTCAAGAGTTTTCCCTAGCATAGAGCTAGATCATTTTTTTTGAGATCCAAAGAGGATCATTCAGTTTCAAAATAAGATGGTTTCTGGGTTTTGCCCAGTTCTTTCTGTGCTCTATGCCTGCTGCTGGAACTAGATGCAGAAGGATGGAAATACTGGGAGGGAGAAAGACACCTCTGGGAAGCACTTCTTGGCTAAGAATGAAGCGCCAGGAAAAACCTGTGAGATTACATCTGGGGGGATTTGCACCCTTAATCTATTTAAATTACAGAGGAAGGCTGAGACTTTGAGGGAGCTCATTATGTCTCAGCCTATGAATTTCTCATATTCCCACTGCTACCAATAATCACATATGCAGGGAGTAGTTTTCTTACAACTGCAGTCTGATCTAAAGTTCATATTTGGGCTTTGTCATTCATTTGCAAAATAGCAGCCTGAGGCATCCTTCCTGCTTTCCTGTAAGATGCCTGCAGAGACTCCCTGTTTACTGTTCAAGAGGGAAAACAGGCAGAGAGAAGGAGAAGATATAGGAGGAGATGTTCAGTTTCTCTCCATTACTCAATGAGAAACATTTATATTTCGATGGGAAAGACTTATATTTAGAAGTTTGGCTTTTTCCCCCTTTTCGCAGAAGTGGAGCTACCAAGAAGGGAAAGCAGAGACCCTTGTTCAGTCTGTTCTGTGTCCTACGGAAATGTGTGGCTGGGTTAACTCTTCCAAATTATAAGCAAAGCAGAAAGCCAGGTGCTTTCTCTTCCAGCCAGTCAGCTTGGCCACAGTTCAGTTCCAACAGAAATGCATCTTCTGCCTTGTCATAAGGGAAATTAATGGCAAAACACTGTGTTATAAATATTACAGAGATAGCTCAAACCAGCCTTTATCAAAAGGACTACCTATTCCAAAATGGGAAATTCTTTGTCATTGTGGCAGACACCAAATGGCCACCTCCTTGAATTAAACCAACAGCAGAGAGACCATGGTTTCACCTTTTCGACCACGCTGGCCTAGCAAAGCTAGGTGACACCTATGGTGTGATCTTACCTCTGTGGGTTTTAATGTGTGCCTGGTTACAATTTAATTTATTTCTGTCCACTGGGCGTTCTCTTACAGCAATTCGGAGAAAAAAAAATAATAAATGTCACAAGAGTTCATTTCTCGAAGCTCTTTCTGAAATCAGTGAGAACTGAAGGTAGATTTGTGTCTCCAAAATCCAGTCATGAAGAAGCTGCTACTTAGCGTCTAGTTCTGCCATCCTGACCCCTATGTTCTCTTCCTCTGCCTTTGCTAAGCCCTCTCATTAATTCCTGTGAGCCTAGTGTCTGACATACACTCAGTGCAAGACAGAAATGGTGACAGAGCTAACTCTAAAGAAAAGGAGAGAATTGCAAGTGACAGAGCGAGAGATACAAGGACAGAAAATAGAGAGGAAATACAGCTTGGCCATGAGCATTGATGCATGTGTGGTGCGGTCTGTCTGTGGCAGTGACGAAAACTCGAGTGTCTCATCACTGTTCTTACACAAGCAGTAACTCCCTAGTTGGGAATGAGCTGCGAGTGGAGCACCCCCGGAGCACCCCATCCCATTTCTTTATACAGGATGGTTTAGGGTTTACGCAGACAAGCCAAAGAGGGTGGGTTTTGCTGGTATAATTTGCTCCAGTCTCTGGTGGGGGGTAACCCAGCCTCTTCAGGCAGGTTGGACCTGTGTGGGGCTGAACACTGAGCTGTTTGGCTCCTGCTTGCCTGACCTCCCTGGACTGCCGAAGGCTTCTTGTCTCTGATCCTTCAGGATCCTCGCTGAAAGCTGTTCTTCCTTCTGCTGCTGAAGCGTCATCACACAGGGGGATGGACCGTCAGGACATGTCCTGAGGCAAGTGAGATATTGCTGGGGAGGGCTTCAGATCGCAACTTCATTCCTGTGTTATGGATGCAACTTATTTTCTGCAGAAGATTTAGGAAAGTAGATCAGTCTTTTCAAAAGAGCAATTACGAGGCTAAAAAAGTTTCAGCAAGGAAGACAGTCACATCACTCAGTGAAAAAGGATCCTTACCCAACTCTCAATTACAACCTGTAGCTTCACTAAGAGCAACAGAGCAATAGAGGCATAAGAAATGAACAGTGCTGCCCATTTAACTTCTAAGGCTGGCAGAAGGTGAGGCAAAGATTTACAGCTGTTGATATGAAGTGTCAAGGGTTTGGATTAGACCCCTTGCTTTTTTCCATTGGGATGCTCAGGGAGCTGGTCATGACTTTCCTATGCTCAGTGATACTTCACCTGAAAAAAACCCCAGAGATCCAGACAGTGTCAAAGCAGCCGTGAGCTGCATGGAGCCAGGCAGAAATTCTCCCCTTTATCTTAACCTTTATCCATTTGGGGACTTTCCTCTTTGAAGAGGAATATCTTGCTTTTCCACTTGCTGTATGCTGATAAAGCTATGAATTGACTCCTTTGCTCTGAATTTTTTCTTTTAAAGATCATCTCTCTTCTTTCCCTCCTGCTCCCACTTCCCCCAAAGTCCCCTGGCCATGATAAAATAGCACTGGGCACGACCCAGGAAAAAAGGAGCAGTGTTAAAGTGTACATGTGCTTTGTGGCTTTCCTCTACTTTCATTTGGCATTGAACTATCCATGCAAGAAGAGAATTAGAGAATTATAATGTCATGAACATTTTTTGGTCTTGTTTTGGGTTTTGTTTTGGTTTTTTTTGCCTCAAAGTTTCCCTTCCTGAACTCCCCATAACAACTTCAGTTTTTTTGCTGGGATTATCTCCCTCAGGACAAAGCCTGTGGACTGTATAGGATTGAGCACTGCAGGACGGCAGCATGCGTTGAAAATCATCCTAGCACACACTTGGGGGCAGTTGTGTTTTTCTGCGATACAGTCAAGCAGCTTTCTAAACTAGGAATCATTATCTTTGATTCAAATGGCTAACATGATGGCTAACGTGACAATTTGGCTGATAGATACCTCTTGCATCCTCGTGTGAACGCTGGGTAGTTACCATACGCGTGTGGCTGCAAGACCAATTGCCTGGGGTTTTTTTCCCCCTTTGATGTTCAAGAACAGCTGTCAGAGACAAGGAAACAAGTTCATTGTAAAGAAAAAAAAGAAAAAGTAAACAGTTTGAATGTGGTGAAAGTGCTTGCCTGCCTACAGCTCATTGTACTGCACAAACCCTGCTCCTGCTGTCGCTGGACCTGCTTGCTTGGCAGGGTGACACTGGGAGTGCGTGTCTGACGGGGTACCCCCACCGCCTCCCCTCTTCCTGGGTGATCTGACGGGTGCTGGTTATCTCGGTGCTCTGCCCTCCACAGCAGTGGTGGCAACGGCAGGAAACTTCACTGGTAGAAGCTCGGAAGCTCGTTTTAGGGAAGAGCTGATGGATGCTGGCTGCCTGTAGCCGCAGCGGCCGGTGCTCTGCGTGGCGAGGAGCTACTCTGGGTGTGGTAGGAAATGTCCTGCGGGCTGTTTCTGTGTTAAATCACACCTCCTTCTACTTTTCCAAACTCAGTGGAGGGGCAGAGGTTACAAACTAGCAAAAAGCATTGGCCTCTTGTGTCTGCGCTTAGTCTGCTCCAGTTAATTCGCTTTTTGGCTCATTACATTTTCTGCCCCATTACTAATTGCCTCTTGGGCTCTACTCATTGCCAGGGTTTTCTGACAGTCGAAACATTACTAAGCAAATGAACTAAATAAAAAGTAAAGGTTCTTCACGAGCCTTCCCCCAGCCCTCCCCTTGCGTTAGTATTCCAACTGCGCCCAACAGGTAGGCGTCTGTGCTCGTGTTATCTGTATTAATTAGACTGTAACACCCTTGGCACAAGACAAGGACAGGGATTCAAGAGAGTCTCTCCTGCAGCTCCCTGATAATTTATACCAACGGAAAGCCTGCTGCAACGCCTTTCTCTAGTGCCACATGTACCAAGAACGATGCATAAATACGATTAATTTCTATTAGGCGTTTTCCCTTCCTTCAAGCTAATTAGCCCCTTCTCCACAATATTTGAGCCTAACACAGTATTTAATGAGCATTTTGCAGGAAACTCCTGAGGCAAAAGTCCTGTTATCCCCAGACAGATCAGCTGTGTCACCCATGGCTATGGAAGAAGTCTCTGATAAAGTGAAACATGACATAAAGTTTCCCAAAGTCTTGACTGGTGCTCAAACCATCCAATCCTCCTGCCCAGCAACTACCTCTAGTAGCTGTTCACTGCTCCCTGACTTTGCACGTTTGTATCTTACGCTGAATGTGCGTAAATCCTACAGGTATAAAACCCAGCAGCTGAAGCAATCTGTCCTCTCTGTTGGGTTTCTTATCTTCACAACATCAGCATTTCTTAAAATCAGAGGGAACAAGAGGGTAAATGGGACTGACTCAAGGGATAAGCTTGCCATGTTTTTCATTACAGCTGATAATTAATATAATCAGTTCAGTAGCAAAAGTACTACAGTGAATTGCTTAACCTTGGGCCTTGCTTGCCCAGGCTCTGAAGGATCCTCATCCCATGTTCGTGTCACTGCAACAGTGGGACAGGTTTCGTCATGCAGGCAGTAGTACTATGGTAATAAAAGAAGCACTAAAAGTGGGTTTGTTCCTTACTGTCTGAATCCACCTTACCTGCCAACGGCTGCATCCTGCACAGACAAGCACCTTCTCTTAACAAGATAGTCTAGCACCAGGGCTTGTCCTCTGCTGCTGACTGTTTCTGTCTCCTGCAGCCTCTGCAGAGTCGTAGCCCCTTTGGCCCCGGGTGGGCATCACTTGTCTCATGCCTGTTGTGTGCAAAGGCAAAGGTGGAAAGCAGCGCACCTGCCCCTTGCACCGCACTTTTTGAAGCACCTGCTGTCCAGCATCCAGAGCGAGAGGGAGTGGCGGTGCCGGAGTCCCGCGGTCCCAGGAGCTGAGGTGGGTGGGCAGCGGGAGGGCAGTGAGTACGCTCCAGAGCTGGGGTGCACCGGAGCCCTGGGGCTGTGCGCGGGAGGCCTGAGGTTTTTCCCTCAATGCAAGGTGTAGGCTTGTTCAGAGCAGGGCTTTTTGTCTCTACTGTGCTGTTAACTTCATGTTTGGAGCCACTTTGGGATCTCACAGCGTTGCCAAGGTCTTTGCTTTGCCACATTCTTTTGTTTGATCGAAATATTTAGCTGAAGCACGAAGACATTGTATTTCCAAAAGGAAAACACACAGAAAAAGGTCCGACCATTTTTTTTTTTCTTTGGGCCTGATTGTCTCTACTTGTTTATGGCTGCCACTAATTTGCTCGTTTGCTTGCTGGAAAATAGCTAATTAAAACCCACTTCAGCTAACAAGCTGACTGGGACCATGCAAATGTCACTCTCTGCTGTCTGCTATTTTCGTTTATACTTTACATTATTAGTGTTGTTTTTCCTCCTGCCATAGTAATAAATGCAAAGATAGATTTAGTACCCTCTTCACAGGTGTGTGCTTGTACATCAGCACATCATCCCAAGAAAAGTGTTGCTGTTTTACTGCACTTCGGTACTTTGAGTGTTATTACCCCTGACAGTTAATGGTTTCAGACTACACTGCTTGTTAGCACTAGATTCTGAACAGCTTCATCTATCTTTTTGTTTTTACACTGGCTGGTCACATTAAGTATATGTGTCTGAGCTATTAGTCCCGTCTGTTCATTGCATGCATTTCATTTGGTGCGTTTTTTCGCTAAAATTAGTATGTATTGTCATCCATATACTTCAACACATCGACTTTTGTTATAATTATGCTGTCATCATTTTGCTTCCACACACTTGCTAATTTATTGTAGCTAAATTAGACCTAATATTAGCAATTTTGCAGCTGTTCCCATCGACCACTCTCAGCCATGTATTTGTACATTGTTTGGTAATTGGATTTGAGGGCTCAGGAATGGACAACGGCACTCTTCAGAAACAAGTGAAAGATTTGAGGAAATGGGAGAAAAATAAAAAACCTAAGCCCCAGAAGAGGCTTCAGGGGTGAATTTCCACAGCCACCTTAAAAGGTTTTCAAACGGCTAAGCAAATCAGAGAGTTATCAGATCACAAACTTTCCAAAAAGGCATGTCGCATTCAGGCTGAGGGTTAGTCATTCCCTCTATGTTTTTTATTTTAACCAAAACCGGACCATGAAAAATCTCTGGGAACTTACAGAGGGTCTTGGGAAATGGTTCTTAGTGCAGCATATTAGAAATCTCCGGGAAAGGATCTTGGCATCAGGGGAGACTGTTCTGATATGACTTCTTTGGATTGAACCGTGGGGAGAGAAGAAGGAGAGAAAAATGGTTTTGTTTCAGAGTGCAAGCTCTCCCTCCCCGGATGCTGACACCCAGCTCTCGTTGTTTTTCTAGCCCCACTTCCGCTGATGTCAATACAAGCAGAGAATGAAAGGGGTGATTTTTTTTTTTTTTTTTTTTAAATAATTTTGTAAATGAGGAAGGCAGAACAGAGCTGCACAGCTCTTGCATACCCTTTCTGGGCACAAGTTATTTTATTGTCAAGGGGGGGTTACGGCTCTGGCAGAAGAAATTATGAGAGCCCAACATCGAATCTTATATGGCATTTTTGTAAATAGTTTTCTGACGTGATAGCAGACAGAATTGTGAGGGAGACTGTTCAGACTGATGCCACAGAATCAGTTTAATTCCCAATCCAACAGAAGAAACAGAAGAAACTTAATCATTAAAGAGCATACCCTTAACTGAAATGGAACTAAATGCTCCCAGCTCATGATACATCCACCTGCTTAATAGGAATATTATAACAAGATGCAGTGCTGCTGGCAGATGCACATGCAAGTTTAAAAATAAGACAGTGAAATTAACCAAAAAAAAGGGTATTTGCTCAGCTCTCATCTATAACACAGAGTTCTTTCCAACTCACTACAAGCTGTTGCAGCAGGTTGCATTCTGCTCTGCTTCTCCCTCGGCCAAAGCTTAATTTCTGTTTGGAAAAGAATGGAGCAAAGTGACCTGCCAAAAAGTAAGATGGCACAGGCCAAGTCATGGAAGAATTCAGGCCCTAGAGTGAAGGCTAAAAACCAGGGCTTTTAACACATTTTAAAATTATTGCAACTTGTACAAAATATTTAAAATAGCAAATTGAATTTAAAACAACTCCCCCCCAGCCCCTAACAATTGCTAATAGCCAAATGATTACTAGATGATATTCTCTTGTCCTGACAAAGCCTTCCTCATCCTTCCTCTCTTCCTAAATGCCAGGAAAATTGATAGGTAGGTTTTGCAGCAGCCTGACGCAGTGATGAAGTCAGGCTCTTGTCAGGTTTTTCCAGTAGATGCTGTGACCATGATCAGCACATCCTGCTGGAAACAGTACTACGGGGAAGTACGTACTTCACTGACTTTTTCTGCTTTGCAATTTTTTGGTGGGTGGGGTTTTTTGTCTTTTTTTTTTTTGATTTTAATTTCATGACAAACTTTGCTCTCAGCTATTTTCTCTTGGACTCATGGATGTGGGGACACAACGAGGTCAACATCTTCTTTGTGGCTGTCGTCAGTGCACCTTGGCCTGTTGCACGTTCCTCATTTTGGTGTAATTTCTCACCCTTTTGTCTTTATGCTCCAGGTGAGATTGTCTCTCAAGTGGATGCAGACAGAGGCATTTTTAGCTCTTTTTCCCTCCAGTAATTCACAGTTACAATTAATATTGCTGAGCACTGTAGAAATATGTATGCAAAGTGCACTTGTGGCAGAGAACGGATATAGTATCTTATAATACACATTTCAAGGTGAGCATAAAAAGAGGAGATTTGGCAGCAATTAAGTCTTAGCTTACACATAGTCTTTAAGTTCTTTTTTTTTTTTTTTTTTTACTACTGTAACATCTTTTCTAGCAAGCTGCTAAAGACCTACTGAAAGGGTACAAAATGAAGTCATTAGCAGAAACTTGTTTAAGGTCTCCACACACATATGTGCTCTTCAGGTAGCTGGCTGGGCAGTGCTGTGAGGCTCTTACTTGGAAGCTGAAGCAATAAATGTCATGTCAGGGGCCACCTGTTTGTAATCACAGTTAGCAGGTTGAACAGACTTGTGAAAATATTTTCTTTATGTGAAGGGAGACGCTGCACACTTTGCCACACAGAAGTTGCTAAACCTAATGTAATATGACAAGTCCTTTGGCAGCAAAAGCCACATTTAATAGACACGCTGCCTGGGAAAATGGGAAGGAAACAAAAGCAGTGTTCCGCACAAATGTCATCTCCTCTCTTAACTCTTACCCTGTCCTGCTCCCACACCCCTTGCTTTCCAGGTGACATCGGCCACGTGGTGTGCTCTCCTTTTCCACATCACCCTCAGCCACCTTCTCCTTCAGGTGCCCTGGGACCCATCCACAGCCTTGCTAGCAATGCCCACCTTAAATCCTTGTGCCTAGAAATCCCGCTGGTGAGGGGTGTCTTGCTCTGCCAGGAGGAAACTTGGGCGCAGAGGGGACTGGGCACACTTCAGCAGCAGGGGAGCCCTGCCACCCTGCAAAGGGCCATGGAGAGGGTACACCTTCCACTTCCTATTGTCTGTGGCAGCCTCATGTTACCAAAAAAGTGTATGTAGTGCTTTTGGTGAGATTCAGGAAACTCCAAGGGACTGCTGTGAGACAGGCAGGAGCCTGTGTGTCCTTTCCCAGTGGCACCAGTGGGTGTCCAGGTGGGGCCAGGCTTGGCATCCCATCATCTCGGCAGTGTGGGCTCTGCTGCTGCAAGTGTGGCTCTGGCTTGTCATCATAGGTGACCTGAATAGAAGGGGAGTCACACCTGAGTCTGCCCTGGATGATGTTCAACCACAGCAGCATCCTCTCCTGCCTTGCAGAGCGCCGAACACTGATGTTGCCTTGCAGGCACGAGATTTCCCTACCAACTGGTCCGGAAGAAGGCATCCTTAAGTTGAAGGCAAAAAGGTGAAGCAATGTTATTTGTCTTGTGCAAACAAGAGCCGTGTGTATGTGCCCTCAGACCCTCTCTGAAGCTTTTCAATCTCATCCTCTGCTGCTCTGTCTGGTTGAAATGGGTGGTGGAAAGCAGCCTGGGTCAGACCTGTCTGCTTGCAGCCGTGAGTTTTGCACTCGTGAGTTTTGCACGAGGGGTGAAGCGCTGGGGAATCAGGCTCCCCGAGGGATTTGTACAAGATAGCAAAGTAGTTCATGATGGTGCGCAATGCGAGTGCAATAGCAGTGACAGATCAAGACTCTTACTTGCAAAACAGTTGTTCTGTCACTGAACAAACAAACCACCAGTTTAAAAAGTAGATTCCCATAGCAAAGTTTCCAGCCAGCAGCACCCAGAGTAGTTTTCTGCAGTGACTTGCCACAGAATCTAAAATCAATCTTTTGACCCAAAACATCTTCAGTACCAAGACACAATCAGGGAAGGAGTAAAAGAAGCCCATCAAGAAATGGGCTTCTGAGATTTCCCCTTCCTAAGAATTGTTGTTGAGCTTCATGGCAACTGGTAGCAATACTTGAGGGACTACAGGAAAGTTCAGTGTTGCCACCCAGTTTTTTCTCTCTCTGCAGGACTTCTCTTCCTCTTGGCAAGTTCCTTTTCCTCCGGGGGCTCTGGGTAGTCAGCTATAGGCAGTCCATCTTCATGGGGTGGTATGACTAGCTCAAAGGGGACAGACTGAGTGTAATTTTCTGATCTTTTTCCATTTAATACCCAAGGATGAGATCTTAAAGAAAAAGCAAGAAAGAAATCAGAATAAATGAAGAACTGTAAAACTGCTGCTCACTTTCACAGTTCTTTCAGCAATTTGGCTTCTTAGTAAGACGATGCCATTGGCAGGATAAAAACAAAGAATGTGTGAGGGCGTATGAAGGGAGGGAGGTCAAGAAATATGCTGCAGCAGGATGCCAGGCTCACATTTCTTATTCTCGGCTCATTCCCCAACATGTTACACCACATGAAGGGATGCAGTGGCAGTGACTGGAAAAGCAAGTGTAGTATCCCTTCACCTGTAGATCATTTCTAAGTTGTGCTGCATGTGACAGATTGATGAGCTGAGTTAGTGTCAAGGGTGAATATGCTCTATTTCTTCAAAGCTGTAGCAGGGAAAACAAAGAATAAGTTAGAAAAGACTCCAGGCACAGACATTATAGGTGACAAAAGTAACAGATTGGTACTTGAGGTAATAGTGTTTGTTTGACCGAAGAGAATGATTTGAGCATACTAAGGAATAAAATTGCAAACAATGTACATTTTCCTGAAGTTTTATCTGAGGTCCACCTCTGCTGTCTTTGTTTTAAAATCAGGGTGAAGACCTTTCCAGCTTCCACTTTTCTCTCCAGGTGTTCGTCAGGCTTCCAGGTTCATTTCAGATTTGGAGCACAGCACACTGGTCTCCCACTGGCTTGCACCTATGGCACCATCTATAGCTCATTTGAAGGCCAGTGGTCCACAGAGTGTGACAGTGACACAGGGCAAGGTGGGTATCAAGGTCTCCGCTAGCGTTCCCCTTGGAGTCTCAGCAGATCAGTGCAAGCTGAAGTCAGGAAGCACAGTGAGAAGTAAGTGAATTTGAGCTGATTCATATTTAAATCCCATCAGCTTGCTTCATAACATTATTTTCACCATCATGGCTTCTAAAGCAGCATTTAAACCTGTTCTCTTAGCCCACAGCTGCACATTGTAAATGCCATTTTCAGAATGCCTCCAAGTCGCTTTCGATGTACATATGAATTTATAGCCTGTGCTGCAGAGGAAGTCTTTTTTGCTGACCCTGCTTTGCTCCTTAAAGCTCAAGTGGACGCTGGAAATATTTCATGTGCTGCACTGGCTAAAGCAATAGCACTAACGTTGCCATCCTAATATTTTAGAAAGCTGTGACTATTGTTTTTACTATAGGAGTGACATTCATTTTGGATATCAATTCAGTACATAAATGTATAATAAATTGTTTAGTGATATTAGGGCAATAGCTTTTTTTTTTTTTCTGAACAAACCACCCAAATGACTAAACCAGTGTAGTTAATTAGAATCGATCTCACTTTTTAGCACCAGGAAGTGCATAATGGAAGATAAGATTGATTGTAACATTGGATCACTTCATTTAAAGACCACTAATAGGCTAAAATGACATAACCAATCTAAAATTATAATTTCAGAATCAATATAATTTTTATAACGTTGTCAAATCTAAAAAAATAATCTAAATTTATGCTGTGAAACTAGCAAATCCTTCTTAGCTATTATAATGAAATGAACCAACATTTTATTATATTACTTCTTCAAACAGAAAAAAGTCTTCTTTATTGGCATGGCATTACAGCAGGCTAGATACCTCCCAAACTGAAAGCCTGGTTATCTGCTTATTTCCTGCTTGGGGCAAGAGTAGAAATGGATTTTCACCTTCTCCCTTTCCATCATAGACCCATTTTCCCACATTATTAAACCACCACAAAAATATGGGAGCAGGCTTCATTTCAGAAGATGAGATCAGGACTGGGAGGACAGTAGAATTTCAGGAGGGAAATCAAGTTTGGTAACAAAGCTGTACTAGAAGCATGTGCCTCTTAGGTCTCCATTGCTATTGCTATGTCCTCAAAGAAATGTAGATGCATCTTCTTCAGGAAAAGGAAAGGGACGGTGGTGGCAGCTCAAAGGCAAACATTCTTCTTTCCTCACAATTTTTTTTCTGGGAGTAGGGCCTGACCAAAAACCACATTGCTAGTTTTGATAACCAAGGATTTTGCTCCATTCTGTTTCTGCAGAAGCTAAAAAAAACCTGCTAGCATGACTTCAGTGTACATTGATGTTTCTTTGGATGCCAAGTGCTCAGGTTGTTCTCCCTGCTCTTTTTTTTTTTTTTTTCAAGTAATAATTTCCCTGCAGAACTTGTAATGACATATTTAATGTAAATTTGTAACCACTCTTTTATCTTCTGTTGTATGGCATTGAGTGGGCAGAAGTGGTCCCTGGGTGCTTCCAGCTGCAGAGCTCACCCAAGGTTGTGGATCATGCCTCTTCCACTTGACCTCTTTGGCAGCAGCAGATCTCTCAGGAGCTGTGGCATGCTCATGACAAAGCAGTCCTGGCCACCACAGACCTGGAGCTCCTCATGTCCCTCCTATGGAGAGCTGGAGGTACTACTTGGGAGACTCTTCGGTAACCTGTGAGTAACGAGTCAAAGCACGCTGAAGGCAGCACCTCGGTATGAATGATCTCTGTGTGCTTCCTGACTGATGCCGATGTGCTTGGCAACAGCCTTATCTTCAACGCTTTGCACTGGGCTGCTTTAGGATGAGGTTGTTCTTTCCAGCGGTGACAGCCCTATGAAACCTTCTTCCTGCCCAGGGTAAGGGCCAGGCTAAGGGTTCAGGTTTCCATCTGAAACCACAAATAGGAGTGAACTGGTCCCAGCACTAGCTGTTGTCACTCAGGAATGCACAAGGCAGAGAGCCTGGATCTTGCTGCAGTCAGGGGAGGCTTGGCAGAGGTTTCAATCAGGCCAGGACTGTGATCCGACAGCTCTATGTCTAGTAGAGTGGAGTAGACAAAAATGTGTCCAGAGAAATTGGTTGGAAGGACACCATCCCTACTTCTCCAAAGAAACTTCTTTCTGCGATAGGGAACTGAGGCTGGAAAAGTAGTGCAGGGCATCCTTGTAGACAAGGAAATTCCCTTGCTTCTGCACAAAACAAACAAACAAACAAACAAAAAACCCAACAAAAAAACCCCAACCGAAAAAACAAACCCAAAAGTAGCAACGAGCAGCCAAAGCCTATCCTGAGTTCACTGCGCAGCGATGGGAGGTGAGGCTGTGCCTGAGTGGGACCAGCACGCAGGAGCTGACCCTGCGACGGCAGTAATTATTGCAGGAAAGGGCGAGGGAACACATGTACAGAGACCCCAAAGAGCACTTTGGAGACCTTTGTGTTTCTTGGAGGTTTAATGTATTATAATCTGATTCAGCACAAGCCAGTCTGGGAATAAAAGAGAAACGCAGAAAGACTAATGATTTGAAGCGCAGGGGAAAGTAGAAAGAAAACAGCACTTTTAAGTGCATTTTTTCCCTCTTATGCAAGATCTGACTGGGGCCAGGCAGAGAGAGCAAAAAGCTTCTGTGAGTTAACACAAAGTGAAACAGTACTTTAAAGAGGCTTTATTTACTCCTTAGAGTCTTCTTTTGATTTTTAAAATCTCTGAGATTTGTCAGGGGGAAAACAGACAAAGACATTAGATTCTAGGTCTCGAGCAAAGCTCAGGGACTTGAGACTTCAACGAAACGAAAAAAATCTCAGCCTGAGAAAGCTAATGACCTTACCCTGAGTGCTGCGCAACGTCAAACAGAGGCAATCTGGTCCATCCGCTGTGGAAGCCTCTTGCGTTGGCTGGAAGAGTGCTTTAGGCTGATTCCAGCATATCCCCAAATTTCCAGCTGAGTTGTTTGCAGCTGCATTGAGAAGGACGGTGAGCGGTGAGATGCCCCAGCACCAGACTGGAGCATTAAGATCAGCAGGCGGGAGCCATCCCAGTGGTGAGCGTGCACAAATTACATTGGCTTTTCCAAACCCACCTCCTTACTGCCTGCCTCCAGGTCTCTGTGTCCAAACGCCGTTAGGGAAAGAGCATATCAAGGGAAATCCTGGCTGTTACAAAGGATGTGCTTTTGGTTCAGTAGGCTTGTAGCTGGAAGGTCCTGAAACCACTTCAGCTCAGGAGCCAAGAAACCAAGCTTGGGTTTTTGTTCAGGGTCAACCCGATTTAATTATTTGAGTCTGTTTTAACCACACAGAAGAAATTATTTGAGCTTCACTGATTATCTGTCTGCTTTCTGACAGTTTCGGGCATTTGTGACACTTGTCCACCTTCTGCTGGTTTCCACCAGAAGAAAATAATGCTAACAGTAAAGATGTTACAAAAAAATTAGACCCTGAGGTAAATTTTGCCAAAAGCTAATTAGAGATTTGAAAAACAGATAGATGTTTCAGGCCAACTTGAAGCTTATCAAATTGAGCTTTTGGTGGTTCCAAAAGAGTGTAGAGACTGAACCGACTCTGAAACACCCAGCAGATGCTGGGCCAGAGAGATGTGCAGCTAGCTGGGACCCTCTCCTGAGAGAGCATCATGGTCTGCAAGAAGCCCACAGAGTGCAGTGGCTGCAATGGGACCCGAAAACAGCCATTTCTTTGAGAAGTGTGTCCCTAACTGTGGAGAAAGCTGGCAGTCTTAGCACCACCAGTTTCGTCTGAAAGCAGCCAGTGACCACTACAGAGCGTTGAAAAGATGGGCATCTATTTTCTGAATCATGTGGAATTTTCCAGTGATAACTTCATGAAGAATAAGCTGGGCAACTCCAGCCTAGGGATTGCAAAAATGTTGGCATAGGCCTTGGTTTGAGTCAAGCATGGGAAAACTTTGGTTTTCATAATCATGTATGGAATTAATTTGTGATAAAACATAAAAGCAGCTTGTGTTTCTAGGTTAAAAGTCACTAGACCAAGTTGTGAATTTGTCCATATTTTTTGCCGGATTTAGGAGAAGGAAGTGACTGCCATGAAAAGAATGTGCAGGGAATATGTTGGGAGGGTTAGCTATTTTTAAGCTGTTGATTTCTGCTGAGTGTGAGTCCTGTGGCCGTTACTTAATCTGCAGGACTGCCACCGTTCTTCCCAGTGAGGACTCCCACACATATCCTGTTTTTCACATTTCTGCGAGAACATCTGTTTGCGGTTCCTCCGGCGGATTTTGAAAATACAAAAGTCACCTACAATGGGGCTTTCCATCATGACCTAAAACCCAGCATTGCCCATTCCAGGAGAAGACTGAGTGGCTTTGACTGTCCAGAGCACTTGGATTTATCTACTAGAGCTTACATTTGTGAAGGTGGAAACCGAGGCAAAGATATGGGAGAAAGGACCCTTTGCTGATAAAGAAAGTGAGGACTTTTGAGACATCATGAAAAGTATGCCATCTTTTCTAGCAGATCCATCAGAGGGAGAAAACAGGAAAGATGATGGTCTGCTCCATGGTCTGCTCCAGCCCACCCACCCTTCATCTAGGAAGATGATCCAGGGTTAAAGAGCATCATAGTCCCAAGGCTGTTATTGTGTACAACTGGTGTAATCATCACTTCTCTTGCATCTGTGGAAGAAAAGGGTTCACTTTCTAGACCGCTCGCTTCAGAGGGAAAAAAACCCACACTTCATGCTCCTGCATTCAGCAAGGGGTCCATAAGCATTTGTACCTCCAGTATGACTGTTATCCTGAGCAATTCTGGCAAGGTAAGAGCAGGCCCTAGCCCATACATCTGAATCAGGGGTTCCCAACATCTGCTTTACAGTTATCCTCTGCTGCAAGTGAAGTTGTTTCAGCATGCTATGAAGCCCCTAAGCAAGCAAGAGTGTTCATGCCTAGGAGTTTTCTATTACAAAGCATTTAATTTGGGGGAAAAAAATATTTTTAAAACCTAAAAACCTCCTGCATGTGTGTATGTTTTATTTTATAAATATAGAACTTCTTATCCAAACTAAAAAGAGAGCCTCTTCCACACTAAAGAATAGCTTGAGGTGTTCACTCAAAGCAGGGACATGAGTCTCATGCTTGTATGTTGGAAACACATGCCTGAAGTGCCAAGTGGCTGGTGATTCTCAAGCAGATATTTCCCCTCCTCTTCTGTGCATCCTTGATAACCGTGCTCCAATTCTGGATATTTTGACATGGCAGAAGAGTTTCTAGTTGTCGCAGATGAAAGCTTTTACAAGACATGAGTTAATTCTGCTGTGGAAGGATCCTATATTTTTTTTTCTGTACTTTAAAAAAAAATCTCAAAATGTTTGTTGGGACGGCTCTTGTTCTGATAGTTCGAAATCTATTTGTAATCTTCAAAGTGATAACTTGTTTCCTGAGAGATCTCAGTAACCGTAAGAACAGGAGAACAAGCAGCTGGTCAGGAAAGCCAGATGTATTCAGTTTCAAAGCCAGGTGTATATTTTGAACAGTGCCAGTGACTGGCAGAGACCTTCACCAGTAGAGATGTCTTTCTTAAATCTTGACATTATCTGTTCCAGGCTAAGTATCTAGCTGGAAGATATACTTTAGTCAATTTGATGAGCGTAATAATGCAAAAACTCTCTGCTTTGTAGCACCCAGAGATGGGTTCAGAGATGTCTGCATCCCTCAGCCTTGCCGGTGGCAGGCAGGGTCCTCCATGCACACATGGCAGGAAGAAGCAGGGATGTGCACTAGATGATTGAACACTCACCTTAAAATCTGTGCAATGACACAAGTACATGACAATGACACAGCAGTTCGTGCTGCCCAGGTAGATGTTGAGCTAATTTTTTTTCCTCTCTATGCCTTCTCCTCTGTATGCTGCCACAGAGAGCTTCTTATCTGGATCATAAGGAAACACAAGGAGGATGTAAAACCAGAAGGGAATTCCTGGGTTAGTAAGACCATAACTTTGTCCTCTCATCCCATTCATAATCGTGCCAAAGAAAGAGTTAAACTAACCTGAAAATACTGCCAGGGATAGGTACTTGGGGAACCTAAACCATGGTTAAGAAGGCAGGGGGTAATTAGGGCAGTTGGTTTTTAATTATCAGTGAAGTCAGTCCTTGCAAGGCCCCCCACCCATATCCAGGTTAATGGTCACCAGTGTATGCTGAGTCAGCAAAACCCACGCGCTTGCCTTCACCGGGGGGCTCTAGATTGGCTGAGGCTTGCTCTTTTCGCTGGATGTGTGAAACTCTCTCTGAAGCCAGGATGATTAAAAGAGAAACAGCAATCTATGGCTATAATCAAGCTCACAGGAACACACCTTCCAGATTTTGTGAGACAAGGTGTTGGTTACCTCCTGTTCTCTGGCACAGTAGCAGTTTAATGATAGGCTGCATATTTTTCTGTTAGCAGCTCAAACACTTAATTCTTAAGTTCCTTTGGAGCTCTCAGATGTATGCCATCTGGTCATGGTGACTTGTTGCTCTCTAATTTGTGAATTTGTTCCAGCACTTCCAGTTTTGACACCTCAATCACTTTCAGAGTCTCATCTTCATTACTTGAAAAGAATAGCTCAGAGGGCTGTCTCTCTTCCTCTTGCACACACCTTCTTGTAGCTTCAATTTCATTAATACATTTTAAACTTAAAGCAGAATTTATAGCTTTTCCCAAATATCCCATCTCTCCACCTCCTGTCCATCCTGAGACATTTTATTGTGCTGTTATTTTTGTTAAACGAAAACACATCTGAAAACTATGTGGAACCTGAGCAGACCTTATAAAAAGGTCTGAAAGTGAGTTCAAAGAAACGTCTGTCACATCCACCCAAGGGATATTGCTAGTTCTTAGAAAGCAGGGACTTGGACAGCCTGTTTAAACCCATTTAGAATGTCTCTTCATGGCCCAATGTTATTTATCTACGTATCCTAAATAATATCTATTATTTATGCTCTATTTGCTTTTCAGGTTTTTCAGGGAAGTTGAGTCCCCATTGTAACATGCACTCTACGAGCACATAGTTAGAGGCAATACCTCTTCTGAGGAATTTGCAAATAGAGAAGACAAATGGCTAAGAACAGGCAACATGCAAAGAAGTTGTCAAAGACAGATGTCTTTCTAGTTAATGGATTTTCCTTATATATACAGTGTCCTCCACTCCCTCCCCGGTGTTTCTCCAGGCATCTACTCCCACCTAGCCTAGCCAGAATTTCCTAATATGCTTTATTTCCATCCTTTCCCCACTGCAGGAAGATGTGACAGCAAAAAACTTGGCAGTGCAGCATGCCAGCCCATGCCAGTCTTTTTTTTTTTTTTTCCTGGAAGACTGAAGCAGTTTTCTAGAGATATCTTTGCTTGTGGGGTTCAGGCAGGAGGCTCATCTGGCTTGCTCCCTTCTTTCTCACCCACAACACAGGTGACTGCATTGCCCTAGCAGAGGCCACTTCTGGAAGGCATCATTCGCCTTCAAAGGACAGAGGAGGAGAAGGGAGGGCTCCTCTGGTGCCCCTCTCTTTACTTTCCATTGGCAGGAAACTTTTCTGCAATGCCCGCTGCAAACCTTGGAAATGGGCTGTCTGGAAGGAGCAATTATGGATGGGCTTGGAAAGGGCGGAAACTTGAATCTGCTCTTCACTCCCTTGTTAAATCTAGGAAATTACGGGAGCATGCTCCCCTCCTGACAAAGTCTGAGGGTCTCTAGTGACATTTATGTCACTGGAAAGCCATATAATATGTACACTGTGGTTTAATTTTATCTTAATGAAACAATATACATATAAAACTATCCATTAAATATAAAACAGTGAAGTAATTTGCAAATTTTCCTACGGCATAATAAATTAAGCATGGAGAGCACTAAGGAATGCAATTTGCAGTCATTTATAATGCAGTGTTTTATGTTAATAATTCAAAATCACATGCTATTTGGAGTCACTTCTAATTAATGTATTTATGAAATTGTGAACTGTGACTGTTTTGGTTCCATTTAGCTAAACATTTCAACAGAATGCGCTTGCTGTTGTTTTGTGTTTGTTTAATGGCACCAGCAAGCATCAAATGTACAACTGGGGAAAGCTGGGGGTGGTATGTGTTGTGGCTTTTTTTACGGGTTTGTGTTTTTGTCTGTGTTCTGTATACACACATGTGATTATGCTCCTGCTCTCACCGAGGAGAAGATAAGTTCTGCAATAACTTGAGGAGGAAATAAGGAGAGGAAAGTTTTACGGATAAATAATTAATTGCAAGAAAAGTTCAGTACCTTCCTAAAGAATTGCTAAAATATTCAGTACTTTTCACATGGCAGGTCTGTATACATTGATATTTCTCCTGACTGGTTAATTATGACTGGTACAGCTCATAAATTTGTATTCATATTTTTATTTTGATATTATTCAGCTTTTTCGTCAGACTAAGTCTTTGTCAGGCTGCTTCTTTATCAGAACGCTGTGAAGAATGTCACGATTCCCCAGAAAGCTTTTCTCCTGAGAGGAGGAGACTTGCAGGGATTTGGGGTATTTTGAAATTTCAAGTATGTTTTAAGGAAAAAAAACCTCATACATATTAGAATTTACAGTGAATTATTACGCGTCAAGACCCTGATTCTGAAAGTGGCTTGAAATGAATGGGCTTCTAGGTGTGCGAAGAACCAGATGATAAAAGTACCGCATTGTAGCTCTGCAGAGGAAAGTGAAGGGAAAGATCTTGAAATAACTTTCTATGAAAAATCTGTTTCACACAGGAAAGAAAGAAAAAAGAAGAAGAAACCTGAAACTCCTCAAACCCATAGTGAAGAGATCCAACGCTCTGTATGTGGCCCCTTCCACCTTCCAAAGCAGTCCTGAGAATTCAGTGGGATGTTAAATCGAAATTGTTGTGTTTCCTGGTCATTTCAAAGCTCACTTACAGATCAGTAACTCCATCTTGAATGTTTTATTTCACCACTGTACTTTCTGTATGATTATTCTTTCTCTTTCTTGGTTGCTTGCCTTTTGCCTTTCTTTTTTTTTTTTTTTTTGCTTGGGACAATATGCTTATGGGTGGGAAAATATTTTAAAAGTTCTCATGGCCTTTAGCTGTGGTCTTGGAAATTGACCAATGTAATCATTAGACTGAGAATTTAAGATGGATTTTGACCATTTCGTGTGATTTATATTTTTAACGGTGTAGGAACTGTTATGGTTTAGGAGGCAAAATGGGTGCCTAGGACCTAGCTCCCTATTACTTGCCATCATCCGAGTTGCTCTGAGTCTTCTTATTTCCTTGGTATCAAATAACAAATATTGGCAACACATGAGATTAGCTGAATGGTTATCATTAATAAATTACTTCTTCCTAAAATGAAAAATGTGACCATATCTTCAACATTTCTTCAATTCTGTCTGGTATGAATGCATTCAAAAAAAAAAATCCCATGTATTTATGTATTTGTCCACTTCTGTTTCTAGTCTCTGACTAAACTGGAATGGCCAGGAATTGATGAACATCAAGATTCAGATTTCGGTCATATTTTAGGTGAGTTTCTCCATTTGAATGTCCCTTCTTGTTGTATTTTTGACTAGAATTTCTATTTTACTAAGTGAGATGGATTTGTAGGAGTTTCTGGATACAATAATCCAGCTTTATTTTGAGCTGTATGCTCCCAGGCTTTTTTGTCGGATTCTGAGTTCCATGGTTTGTGCCCAACTCTAAAATTAATTTACAGTAACACAGAAGGAAAGTGCTTTTACTATATTTTTTTTTTCTTCCAGTTTGAACAAAACATTTTCACTTTGTTGTGAGGCATGGTGGCTGCTTACATCTGTTTCAGCCCTGCGGCATTTCGGCATTTGAAAGATTATGGAAGGCTTCTTTCAAAAATCCTTTCTGCAGTGGTGGGAAAACAGCAAAACTTGGGAACATACGCACTTCTCTTTTTCCTTTCAATTATTTTGGCATGCTTTATAGGACAAGATCTACAGCTTCCTGTGGTTACACGTTATTCATTAAAGGTACTGTAAAACAAAGAAAGCCCAAAACACAGATTCTAACCGCTCTCCTCAAAGTGATATTGTAATTTCTGATGAAAGTTTGAAAATGATGGTTTTCTTTTTTAACATCCATAGGCATAAATCAAGAGTAACTGTATCAAAACCAGTTCAGTAGAAATTGCTGGGTGTGATTAGACTCCTATACCTTTTACAACATGTAAATAATACCACGATGCTTTGTCTCACATCTTATTATCAGGGGGCGGGAATTGTTGGTGTGCCTGAATGTAGGCACAATTCAGCACATATCAAACAAGAGTTAAATTAACCACCAGGTTCTGAAAAGAATAAAAGAAAACATTTAACAAGGACGCCTTATGGAATTCTACCCTATGAAGATCATCTGTCGAATGAATGTTAGGCACCATCGATGTGGATGTAATTATTAAATTATGTTGGTTAATCTGAAAATTCAGCAGAGGAGCTGCCATTCCTTGGTGTTCTAATTATCTTTTTTTTATTTTGTGATTTTTATTTTGTGATTTATGTAGAGTTCAATCAGAGTTATTTCTGTAGAAACAGTGCTCTCCTTCTGGGGAGCTCTGTTGCTTTATCTCCTTCTCAATTTGACGTGGTTTTTCAAAATGTAAGGCTGGGGTTTTTTAAATCTTCAAAAATAACAAACTAATGGGTTTGAAGGGCACCAAAGAAAGACGGGAAAACAGACTGGCAGAGGTCCTTATGAAGGAAGAAATGCTGTTTCTGCTTCTTTTTAACCAATGTCTACTAACCTGTGTCCTGGAGATAACTGTACCTATGTACCAAACTGTAAATGGATCCTAGTTGAGTAAATACACCATTTCTTTTTTAGATTTCAAACAAAACTTGAGCCGTAAAGTTCTTTTCCCTCCTCTTCACCATTGAGCTGTAAGAGGACATCTCTGTCTGCATTTCCAGTTCTACCCAGAACTGTAATTTGGATAGGCAGGATACTCTGGAGGAAGATTAAATGTATAGGCATTCTTCATAAATGGAGTATGTGAAAAAAAGAGTAAGAAATATTGCAAATCTCCTCGGCTGGCACAGAGAACTCTTTGGTAGAGGACAAATCCTGCGAAAGCTAACGCTTTGGGGCTCTGAACTGGCTGGAGACTGGAGAAGGAGCAGAAGGCTCTTCTGTTGCGGGAGCTCAGAAATACCCTACGTAAGGGAAGAAATGTAGGGGATTTGGGTACATTGCTACCACAAAAGGATAAATTTGCCAATCAGTAAAAGGAAATTCAGCACCTGCCGCAGTGGCAACACGGTAAGAGGTAAAGGATCTTGCCACAGAGCTTAATCCAGCTCCCACTGAGTTTTCTGGAAACCAAATTCAGCTTCTTTGAGGGAAGAAGTTTTCCAAGCTGTTCAGAATATTTTTATTGCCATGAACAAAGCTCAACAAAGGGGTAAGCAAACAAATAAAAAACCCCTTTAGCTACAGTAATTACCAGGAGTGTACGAAGTTGTCTAGCAGCAGGCAACAACAAAGAAATCCCGACGTCCTCTGCTGAATCGTTAAGCATTTGTCTCAGTGGCGTTCACAAGCCCATTGCGTCTGCTTAACCCATACATTGTGCAAAGGCAGTTGACTGGACCAAATGTTCCAGAAAAATGGATTTCAAGTGCCACGGTTCTAATACTCTTGGGCAGAGAAGTTGGGAAGGAGTTTTATTGGGCCAAATTTTCTGAGATGAATCACCATGGGCCACACTGAAGATGCCAGGACCTGACCTGCAGTTATTCGTGCCAAGGAGCCCAGGGAGAACTCAGCAAACCCCGCTTTATAGAAGCTACAGGAGAGAAAATCTTGAATTAAATAACATCTTCTACACACCATTTAGCCACCAGTGCACTTGAGAAAATAATATCTTTGAGACCATTAAGCAAACTGAAAAATAGGGGAAGATCACTCAATTGACGAACTGCCCTGGCTGATATCCCCAGCTCTCCACCCGCCCCCCCTCGCTTGGTTAAACTTGAAGTACCTGCTTTTTAAAGCACCTCGCTCCCTCCTTGTGATTTCATGCTGTTTGAGTCCTAGGTGGGATGTGCTGGGAATTAACAGCAGTTCTGCCCAACACTTCTGCAGCCTGAATTCGAGGGGCAGGGGAAAAGGCTTCCGGTGGTGGCACTTCTTCAACAGCACAGAGGGTTAACCACCACTGGAGACATAAGTGAGATAATGGAATAATCTTGGATGTCCTAAAGTACTGGGAGAAACCAGGCTGAAAAAAAAAAAAAAAACCCACAAAAAAAACCCAAACCCAAAAAACCCCAAAACAACCAACTTTCCTCTCTCCAGGGCATTTTCACTGCCGAGCCACTTATTTTACATCCATCTGTGATGTGAGTGTGTGGTGAAATGTAGCTCACTTGTTAAACATTGTTTTGATGTGTTGTTCGGGACACGGGGAAACAGAAATGGACTGCATTCAATCTGTATTAAAGCAGAGAGACATCTTCTGCGGAATTTATTTTTAGAAGCTTTGCACTAACTTTGTTTTCTTATTAATTGAAATTGCTAGTGAGACAGTTTCAGCAGTGATGCTAAATGCGTTCAAGGAAAAGATGTGTCTGTCTCTGCTCGATGAATTGCCTACTGTTGTGTCAGCTCAGAGAGAACAGATCTTTACTATGGGATTTGGGGATGGATCTGTGATAATTTGTTATATCATATATATGTAGTTACAGAAAGGCAAATGTATGTGAAGATAGCAAGAAAGTGTTGCAGGTAGTTGGAGTTGCAGGGAAAAAGGAATTTATAACTCACAAAAAAAACCCCTGACATTAATATTTGTGGTTGTTGAAAACAGAACAAAAAAAAAGTGGGAAATCGAGATTTTTGGGAATAAAAAAGTCCAAAAGAATTATCTTGGAAATGTGCTTTTGGGGCATTTTTTGATATCATAATGCAAGAAGCTGAGTGGTAAATTAAATGGATCCAAAACACATTCGGTCACCAGAAAAGCATGTTTTCTTTTCTTATCATAGTAGAGAAGTTGAAGAGCATTATGCTCCCACTTTTCCCACAAGGGCCTGATTCCCTGTTTGGGCTACAACTCTCATGACGCATCTGTAGGGACACAGTGCCCGTGACAAATCCTCTCCCTGAAGGAGGAGACTGAGGGCCATTGCAGGAGGCACGGGCTCCGGGGAGGCAATGTGCCACGAAAAGGCCATCGGGTTAAAGCTGGAACTGCTGCAGAATGAATGTCTTAGGTCAGCCCAGCAACCTGAGGAATTCTGATCTGGAACAAGTCTGAGCAACAGAAAGTCTTTAACGGTGATATCTGTGACAGGAAAAAAAAAATGTCAAAAAATAAGAACAAAATAATCTGGAAAAATGTCAGCATAGTGGAAACTGCATTTTTCATGTGGAATTCACTCTGGGGAAGTGGACTAAGATGAGCTTTGTAGATCCCTTCCAACTGAAATATTCTATCCTGTTCTGAGTGACACTGTCTTGATAGTCTTCAGGATGCAAAGCCATAACTTTCAGGAACCTGTTTGAAAGACTCGAGGAGTATGTGCAGAGGACCTGGGCATCACACAGACTGCACTTTTTAGGCTGAAAAAAGCCCAGAGTTAGATCCTACCTTATCCTGCAGCCTTATCCCTAACACCTCTGCCTTGGGGGTGAAGCATGAGCGTTAGTGGCGGGTCACACGGGTACATGCTCCAGATTTCAGGTCAGCCCTGCCCTCTAGGAAACATCACTTCACATTGCCCCCAACTCATGTGGAGAGTCTGGGATGAGGTTAATTTGGAGGATGGGGGAAGGTTATCTCAGCTGTTATCAAACACAGAGCTACACAAAACATAATGGCTGGACATGTTGTGATGGCTCATTCACACCATTCACTCAGTATTACCCTGACTTTCCCATTCCTTACTGCTTCCAAAAGCAGGACGAAGAGCAGGAGCAGCTGCTGCCAGGAAAGGAAACTGCAGGAGCCAGAGGGACACACCTGAGGGAGTACAAAGACACAGCCTTTCCTTGCTAATGACCTTGGCTTCTAGCACATCCCATGATCAGCAAAACTGGTAACCTGGTAACGGGGGCTGAGCCTATGCATCCCATTTAGGGCTCAGGAAAAGGAAAAAAAATCTCCCCTGCTTGACAAACTCAGTGAAAAAAATGCTGAATTTCTATTTATGGTCACCGCAACCTTATGCGAGAAAAATACTTTCAGGAATTATTTTATTCCTTGAAAAAAGGATAGCTATTAGAGGGACCCAGGACAGTACCTGTTTTGTCTCCCCTTCTGCTCTCTGCTGTTTCACACACTCCTGAAAGTGTTTTGCTCTGTGTCATTACTGATGGAGCATTGTTCTTTTTTTTACCGCTCTGTAACGACAGCCCTTTTTCTCAGGAACAATATGACAGAGTGGTTTACCTTGGCGTGGTTTCCTCTCCAACCACCTCCGAGTCAGAGTAAGACCTGGTTAGATGGCTGGTGCTGTTTCTGTTAGCCATGTGGTAGCATTAACAGCTGTGTGTAAAACTTTCTGGCTTCTTTGAAAACTTTACCCAGCAGGTGAAAGATATTGCCAAAAATGGAGAGTTGAAGTAAATAAAATTAATTAAGTCCTCAAAAAGTCCTGGCTGACCTTCTGCAGTGATGAGCTTTGCATAGACCAGGAAAAACATTCCTACTCAATTTTGTTCTTTGGTGCACCTGTCTGCAAATGGAGTTGGAAAATGACAGGTATTGCTGCTTCCACTAACTGCATTATCAGGAGACTGTGGTAGTGGGGAGGTGGTGAGGAATCATGCCCAGGAACATCCTGGGGAGCTGCTCATGTCTGAGGCCAGTATGTAAAATTTCACCTGTTATTTCACAGGGTGCTCCCTTAGTGTCACATTTTTCCATCCCTCCCTATTTGTCTTCTTTTATCTGCTTATGCCGCCCTTCCATTTTTCATTATTTATTTTCTCTGTTTTTCTCCTGCCTATTTTTTTCTTTCCATTTTCACAGCTGGGATGAGAAACCAATGACTTCCATTTGAACACTTGCTCTATGATATCTGACTGCACTAGGAATTACAAAAATTAAATGTGTACATTCTGTGATGCTTTGCATTTGGGTTATTTCTGTACAATCCCCAAGGACAATGAACAAACACTAAATGCATTACGGCCAAACTTAAATATTTAGGTTCATTAAGAGACAATCAGAAATTGCCTATAAAGTTGTTTCCTGATGGAAATATCTCTGGGGGAAGGTTGCTGGGGAATGATGTTTCTTTAATGTGGTAGACATGTAACATGAACAAAGTTGAGTACTGAATATATTTGGCCGGTTGGTTTCAGTAGTGGACAATTCCTGCATGCCATTCTGTGCCACTGTGTGAATCACCCATTTAATTGGTTTTGTAGAGGAAATACGTAAAAGCATGAAAGTTATCATCAGTTGACCTCTGCTCCAAGCTGAGCGGTGCAGTTTAGGAAAAAAATGGAGAAAACAAAGTTCTCTTCCAACTAGAGTTTGGTTGTGAAATAAATAAGAGGCTATTCCCATGCAAGTTTGTGAGCTAAAAGGAAGAAAAACTTTGCGTACGTCAGGAAGCAGCTATATTTCAATCTTCTAATAAGATTTATGCTAAGACTAAGACTCTGCTTCTATTTCCATGGCCTGTATAGAATCACGATGATCACAATTAGCTACACTGGGTGTTTCAGTTTCAGTGAAAAAATTAAGGCAAGATTTATTTTTTTTCCTCCTGGATTTTTTTGTTTCCCCTAATCATTCCCAGTTGATTCACCGTTTCGGACTTTTATGTACTGTGTTGCTAGGATTAAACCAGCTAGAAAGATGTAGATAGTAACTGTGGTAAAGAGCAACTGCATCTCTCTCTGCAGTGTTCAGGGGGTGCTCTGGGGCACTGCCCTGCTCAGCTGCCTCTGACATATCCCACTTTCCTTTGCAAGGGAATTCCGGTCATAAGTAGGAGAACCATGATACCCTCTGAGAGGTCAGAGGCCAGGTCTGTCCCATAGTGCAGACAGGGATGTTTAGTTGGAGTAGGTTCAGAGTAAGGGTATTGATGCCAGCTGATCCCAATAAAGGATGCTGGAATAGCTACATCTTTGTGCCAGCTAAAGAGCTAAGCCATGATGAGGCAAGAACAAGACATTCTCCTAGATGGAGTTCTCTCCTTCTCACCTGTAAGTCTCTCTGAGGGAAAAAGTGTAAAAAGAACTAAGAGAAATTAAAAAATCAGCCTTTGCACAATGATCCATAGCCTGGACTATGAGTAAGGCAAGTGAATGGGTGACTGAGCTGTGTTCAGTATCCCCAGAATGAAGCAAGCCTGGTGTCTTTGGGTACCTGCTTTGGTGAAGAAAGGTTAGAGCTCATTCACTCTGTCTTGTCGCATGCTGTATTCATTTCAGTTGTCTCCAGCTGAGGCAAGGCATTCAAGCAATATGAATAGAGGCTCTTATCCTGTGAGCAATTATATGTGGGTTTAAAGCAGCTGTAAGGCTCTAATGGCCTTACAAAAAAAATTTTGCTTAGTATTCTATGTTATAGCGGCTGTTTTATAACGAGAATACTCTGTATGTGCACAAGGTGTAACTGCTTTTTGAAATCCACAGAGGTGTTTTCAAGAATTCTCGTTAAACAATATTACCTAGGCTTGTTTTGAAATAAAAACTTTGGCTTCTATCTGACTGTACATATTTTTGTAGGGGTTAGGGTTTTTTGTGGGGTTTTTTGCCTACTGTTCTTTTCCTTTGGCTTTAATTTCATTTGCTTTATTCAGACCTTAGGTCAAAGAATTTTTATATTTAATATATGTATCCTGATGGGGGCTTTAAGCGCATTTTTGAATCTGGGAATTCAGAAGGGCACCTCTATTTGATATGTGGAGATGTACGCCTGCAAAGTCTCAGCCTGAATGACACGAACCTGCAAGCCTTACACTTGTGATCACACGCGTTTGCTAATTTGTGCGTGTACCGATCGTTCCCCTTTGATTTCAGAAGCTAAGGGAATTTAATGTCTCAATATGCTGCTCAGGACCGAGCTGGAGGAACTCGGGCTGCTCGGATGCTGCCCTCAGTTCACACAAAGTTATCAAATGGGGAAACGCTGTTGTATGTGTCACTGTAACACAGTGAAATCCCTTCCTTTGAAAGAGCTGAAGTCTTTTAGACCAGCGAGTTGTGTCTTTATAGTGCCCAGGGAGCAATAGCTTCTGTTCTTCCACCAAAAGCAAAACCAATTCCCCCTTGTCATTAAGGCTGAACACACAGTCATTATTTCCACCCCTTCTGTGTTATAATATCATAATGCAAGATGTCACTGTGTGCTTAATAGTGTTTCCAAGCACAAATACGGGGATTGCACAGCTCGTCTTCCCTCATCACAGACAGACTAGGTTGTAGGCACCTCTCCCCGGCTATAACCGCGTTATGCCACGTGGTGAAAAATGTCTCCTGCCAGCAATGCTGCAAACCTGCTTTGTCTCCTAGAGAAGCATTTTTTTTTTGTACGAGGTTTGATAAATTGTCTTGTCACACTCAGATTAAACTATTGATTTACCAACACCTTTCTGTGTTGACCCAAGAAAACACAGTGGATGCTATTTAGAATATTACAAACCCTCTGCCATATGCATGTTGTCTAGCCTACACTTCAACCCTATCACCTTTCAGCAGATTGCTTTAGACAAGAGATCTCATGGGCAGGGAATCTGCAATGCATATAAGCTTACTCGCTCATTTAATACAAGAGAGTCCTAGACACTGACCTTGTCTATAGCTTCCAGCTTGGCAGGGCTGTAACACCGCAAAGACCTGCAAATCCCTTTTTAACAAGGCTACCTGAACCCAATGGCCCAGGTCCAAACAGATGAAAACTTGAAGATGTCCAACAGATCAGTTGCCCATACCACTGAGTAGAAAATTGTCTGACGCTGCACATCCTGGTGTCTGCTTCCACAGTTCAGTACAGGCTTCCAGCATAGCAGCGTGTCTCTTGTCAGCTCCTAAAATACTCTATATATTGCTATGTCATTAGTGAACAGTGAAAAGGTATTTTACATGGTAGATATGGAAGGGCAAATGTTTACCCAAGATGTCTCACACTTTGAGCCAAAAATCATATTCCATCAAAGTGAACTTTGTTTTTTAATTGTTTGAAAGAGACAACAGTTTGGCTTTGGACTGGAGAGACTAGAAAACGTCTCCAGGTAAGTGAGAATGAATGTCTTCATTTGTGTGATTGTACCATGACACTAAAGGACAACAACCCATGTGAATTAAGAAGGTGTTTGGGGAGTGTGTGGGGAAAGAAAGGTGTGGGCCTTCTCATATTCTCCCAAGCCTGCTTCTGCAGCTTTTCCCATGAGCCTAGCAAAGAGCAGAGGGGAGCTAGATAAGGAAACACACATGGAGAGGATCATGAGCACCTGGGTGCAAGGTGACATGCTGATCTCCTGCAGGTATTTATTTGCTGCTTCACAATAGCGACCTTCTCTGAGCTGATACCAACATTTTCAGCATGAGCAGGGGCTTGTCCCATTGCAGCTGATCATTTCTGGACTTTTAAAATTGTTTTCATGACCATGATAAGAGCTGTTTCATGGAGGTGCTATTGTATGCCTAGTACCAGTAAGCAATATTAAATTGGAAAAAAAAATGATCAATACATACATTTGGCCTCAGGGAGAAAAAAGATAACAACTAACCCTGAACTGCAGTTCCCCAAAACCATATCAGTTAGGCGTTACGGTTTGACAGAAACAAAACCCCAAATGATTCCCACTTCTGGTCTACCCAGAGCAGCAAAGTTCAAGGTAGTGTCAGATATAAATCCATGAGCAAAAGGGCTCCACTTTTGTCCTGCTTAGGATTAGCTGTGTGTTACAAAGTATAACTTGTTTCCTTTTGCCAGTGATAAAGGAGGAATGAGATGGCAAACCATAATAGCTCCATTTTAAAGCAATACCTGAGTAACTTGGCAAAATTGATAAGTCTATTGCCTACCGTATACATATTTAAATACTTATGGGACCAGGGACCTCTGCACTGCTCAGAATTTGCCATATCATTTTTTGTGCTGACTCATGAATGATGACACACAGCTTCTATGATGTCAGGTTAAATAATGTCATAACCTAAAACGTGATATTGCCTGGGACACTGTGCAATGCAAAAACCTCTTCAGATTCTAAACAGAAAGAGACCAGTGCTCTTGAAACCTGGATATTTTTCCTGCATTGTTATTTAAACATTTGGAGTGTCTGTTGACATAGCAGTTAGTCGTAAATTAACACTTCACATAAAAATAATGAAGCGCAAAAAACCTCACCACCCACAGTGGGTACAGTTAAAATTCTCACCCCTTTGTTAGATTTACATTCAGATAAATTAGCAAACAAACTGAAGTCCTTGCAGAATCACCAAAATCTGAACCAAATAACCTCCTCTTAAACCAGCCTCTGAAGCTCACGGAAGATGTGTGTCACTGGGCATGTTAAAGGGAGGCTTTCCTGACAAATGTCCTTGCCCAAGCAAGCACTGCCCCTGAGCCCAAGAGCTCTGGGGACTGACAGCCAGAGCTGCTCATCTGCACTTATCTGCAAAGGCTGGAGAGGGGAAGGGACAGATGTATAGACAAAGGTTGTGTCCTTCTTATAGCAGGCTCTGAAAAATTCAGGGTTATCATTGGCATCTTGAGCAGTGATCAGCAAAGGACAGAAAGTGAGTATGCGAGTGGAAAATGCATTACCTGTGTTTGCAGGAAGCCCCTGGCAGGCAGGAGTGGTGGTGATATGTGGTTGCCATATCACCACTGCTGATACAAACCCACATGTAACAAAAGCACCCGGATAAAAGGTGTAGCAGGCGAGGTTTCATTTGTAAATCCTGTTTCTCAGCTGTTTGGTAATATAACACATGCCTAGCATTGTGGCATCTAGGCACAAGGAATGAAACTCAAGGATGAAAATTATCAACCTGTGACCATGTGAGATTAGAAACACTGCCCACAAATTACACCAAACATTACCAAAAGAGAAATAAAATCAGTCAATCAAACGGTTGCTGGGCAACCAGCAGATAACTCTCATCCTATAGCAGGGAGCTATCCCACTCTTTTGTCCACCATCGCCAATATAATGATCTCCCAGCAGGCTCCACTCTGGCTTCAGCCTTGCAAATTCTTTTCATGCACAGATATCCTGTACACGAGGACAGATGGGGAGAGTACCAGTAATGAAAAACACTGTCTGCTAAGTTTTCTGGAAACTAATGCAAAAGGATATTCAGAAAAGAAGTCTAATTAAAAGAGCTTCTTGCTGGCATGTAGCTTTCTGGGTCCTTGCTGTTTCCTATTTAGACAGAAAATAAAATATTTTCCAGAGTAAGGAGCAAAACTATTTCTCATTGAGAAGGCTGGGTTTTGTCTGGATTTCATTCTCTGCTTTTAAGAATAGGGCAGGGTAAATGATCTGGTCTTTGTAGGTTGACTGCCAAATAGGAAAAACTCCACCAAATTCTGAATACCCATGCTGTACTTCCCAGAATCACTCATGAAGTTCTTGGTGGTGATAATCTCTGTCTCTGTCTCTGACTGAATGGATCGCAGAAATATCCTTTGCAATGGAAAACACCATCAGGAGGAACAAGATCCCTTGTTTCAAAGTATTCTTTAGTCAGATGTTGAACATATTTCCTGAAAGATCTTTCCTGAAAGATCCTTTTCTTCAAGCACGCATCAAGCATACATTTCTGATAGCCCTGTTCTTTCCTGGTTGAGAGGTCCTTAGAGGTAATGTTGGGTGTTCACAGAACTATAAAATCATTTAGGTTGGAGAAGACCTTTAAGATCATAGTCCAACCATTAACCTAGCACTGCAAAGTCCACCACTAAACCATGTCCCCAAGCACCACATCTACATGTCTTTTAAATACCTCGAGGGATGGTGACACAACCGCTTCCCTGGGCAGCCTGTTCCAATGTTTGACAATCTTTTTGGTGAAGAATGTTTTCCTAATATCCCTTCTAAACTTCCCCTGGTGCAACCTAAGACCATTTCCTCTTGTTCTATCACTTGTTACTAGGGAAAAGAAACTGACACCCACCTTGTTGCAACCTCCCCGAACATTCCCTCCCTAAGGAACTTAGAGATTCCAGTTAGTATAAGTTCTGTTTTCTTCTTTGACTTCTATATAATTTCTAATGTTCAAAATAATTGGTCCTTATCATTAATTTCACAGACAGTCTTTCTGTCTCCTCATCTTACCTTTATGTACTGGTTACTCTTAGGTTTGAGTATGGCTTATAGATCTTCCGTATTGCTGAGATTTTTCATACATGCATTTTGCAGCTGTGTTCTCTTCCACCTTCCTTCTAGAACAGTGAGTATAAAAACATGGTGTTTTTATTGTATTTTACCTCCTGTTTGTTCCTCTGTGTGAGCGATTGTAGCAACATTTACTATACAAGTGTCATCAATGCTATTCTGAATGCTGTATGTCCATCACTGGAAGGAAGTCAAGGCTGGTGTGGTTGAAGGGAACAGGCCAGACACTTGTGTTCTTGTGCAAGATCAGTTCACATCCCTTTAGTGTTTCGAACTCAGGCCTGTGGTATTTGAATGCTTCAACACTAATCCATTTTTCACTTAAAAAAGAAAGAAAGAAAGAAAAAAGCTATTTGTTCACGATCATAAGAAAAATCTAAGTTTTGGTGGGTCTGGGTTTTGCGAGGAATGATTTTGCTCAGGCAGATACAAACACACCAGAGAAGGTTAGCACAGATTCCACACTCCAGGCCCACCTCTGCTGCCCTTTACTCAGTCACCCACAGCTGCAATAATTGGATCTTTAGGTACAGGTTAATGAGATAATTAGCCAAACGAGATGAAACTTGTACGCTGTGTAGAAATGGATGGTTGCTGTCTCACAGCTGCCTGTTGCATGCCGTTACGCCAACCTGTGTTTCTTTTCAATGGGCAACAAAGTGGGAGATGAATTAGATGCGAGTGGGTCTGCCTGCTTGTGGTGGTGAGGACAGTTTCACTGGTGTTGCATTTTAAAGAGCAAATAATACAATTAGCAATTGTGGCTGGAAGCATATTGGCAGTGAGGTCTTCTGCTCATCACTTTCCTGAGGCAGGCCAAGCACTCAAGTCTCAACAGCTTCCATCTGAGGATGTTCCTGTGGGAATAAAGAAATGGTGGTTAGCAAAAAATGTAAACTGACCTTCAGGTTAGAGAATGATTGCGGACAAGTGAGGCAGCACTGCAGAAAACCCTACTGCAAGCGTGAGAAGCAGCGAGTTCAAAACACCATGTAGTGGAAAGCAGACAAAACCTGAAGGTCAGTAGAATGTAAAAACAAAACTGAGATGATGTAATCCTTGGTAATAAATTGGGAGCTTGCATACAGGACAGTAACATTTGCTCTCAGCAATGCTCCCCCTTCAGCAAACCGGAGTGTGTTTGGTGTGTTTCAGTGCGCCATCCTGATCCTGGCAGGCCAGAGATTGGCAAGTGGTGCCCAATGTGGGGCAAGCAACAGGCAGCAGCGTGCTCATATGTCGAGGAGAAATGTGATGTCCGGATTTCAATATTCATTCACCTGGTGAGTACCAGTCAGCAGCACCCGACCTGTGGGAAAGCTGCCGACACATGAAAGATCAGCACATGCCTAGGGAATGGCACTGCCAAGACAAGGGCTGTCTACTAAATTGTCCTCATATGGAGGACCCTGAACACTCTTCACCAAAGTCTTGGTGCCAAATGGGCTGTGTGCACCAGACTTCATCTGGATCTTCAGGGAACTCTGTGCTTCTCAGTGGCAGCATGACTCCATTCAGGCCATGATTGTTGGTCTCCATTCCCCATTAGACTTTCACACTGGCCATATGGGGGCTGTGAAAAAGGTGAGTGGGTCTTGCTGATCGCTCCTTGGCCCTCCAGTTGATGAATCAGCTTATGAATAGGATTCCTGGAGTCTTGGTTGGTGATTTTGGTAATTTTATGATAGAACTGAAATAAGTAGTTTCAATAGCCCATGGAGCTTGCTTATAGACTCATATTTCTTCATAGTTCATGGCTGACATGTATCTGACCCATGGCTTGCCTTGCTAGATTGAGAGGGAACAGGCATATGTTCAGACCTAAACAATTCCAGGAATCTTTTCAGAGGAAAAAAATTTAGGTTTTAATTTGTTTTTTTAGGACAATCACAAATGCTTTCTATTCAGAGATGACTTTTTAGATCAGGTCTTAGTGACATGGATGAACTAATATTCCTATAAAAGTGTTGGCAGAGGCTATTCATCCTACACTGATGGATGAGAAAGCCCACAGAGCAATTTTAAACTAATGCCAGAAACATATTTTGTGGTGGAGTTCAGAATGCCATCCCAGTCTTCAGACTTTTATTACTGACTCAAGAGGCCATCTTCTGCAAAGTCAGTGATTCATGCAGGGTGATTTTAAAGGAATGTATTTGAATGAGCTTCCTGCATATTTGTCACAGTTTATGGCTTTTTAATAACAAATCATTATTATTGTGAATTATTAAACCTAGAATCCTCATAAATCTTTTCAAACTGATCTTTATTTATAACCTGGGGAGGAACCTGTTCACTGTTTTTTGTCATTCCGCCGTTGTTGATTCGTAGATTATTATTAGATAAGTTTTAAAAATCTAAAATATTGTAGGATTCATGATTTTTTACTTTTTTTTTTTTTTTTTCCATTACAGGTGGCCTGTTTGGTTTACACTGCAAGGCCACCCAGTAGAACCAATTCTGCCCGGCAGCAGACATGATGCCAGTGCAGTGCATTCAACTGGCTGTAAAGCAGCCGAGGAAAGGGGTAAACTCACTGACACCAAGCCCAGCACTGTTGCAGCCAGCCTACATCTTGAACAAACTAACTTAAAAGTAGATCAAAAATCTCTGTCCTACACTACAGTCACATTGGAGATGACAGTGGAGGCACAGACAGATTTTTTTCCCATGTGCTGCAATTAGAAGCAGTAGTAGTCAATGAAGCTAGAAATAACGTGACATATATGCAGATAGACACTCTGAAGTTTAGCAAGTTATTTTGAGCTCACAACATACATTTGGACTTTTCTTCCTTGCCAAATTCCCAGAGCATTCTGTTGCAAGCTCAACAGCAACGTGGATATGCGAGGGCATATACAAAGAAGGGATGAACTGAACCTTTATTTAAAGTCTTCAAAAACTTTTAAAAATAACCAAAAAAACTGGAGTTCTGTTCAATTCCAGTAACAGACTGTGATTTCTAGTCAGCTGGCACACTGGAGAGACCGTTTTTTTCTTAACTGGTTCAGCCTTTCCTATATGTGACCAGCATGGATCTTGAACCTGCAAGATACCGACAAATCTATAGGACAAGGCAAAGGCATCCATCATCTCATAGAAAGCATTCATTGTCTAGTAGCATGAGGCCATGATGTTTGTACAGTCTTCTAAATTGGTGAAAGCATTAATTACACTGAATAATGGTAACCCTGGTATTTTGGCAGACATCTGAAACCTTGGATAATTATAGCTTCTGCTAAACAGATTTTAGTTCTTCTCTGAATTTTGATTTTAGGGGACAGAAATAATTTTCAGATAACCCAGTGCCTGAGAAATCAGGATGCGAAGAGCTGGAGTTTTACCTGTACGAAAATGACTGATAGACAGCAGTAAAAGATTTTTTCTAACCACTCCTGATGAGATCATATATTTTTCCTAACTCTGAGTAGATGGAAAGCATTGAAAAATCAGTGCAAAAGCAAACCAAACAAACTCACAAACCACACTTTTAGGAACAGAACACGAAATGATAAGAAAAAAAAAAAAGAATCAGTCTTGATGAGAATTGGGAAAATGCACATGTCAGCAAAAATAAACTTGTTAGTTAATAAGTTTAATAATAGATAAAGTCTCCTAAAAATAAATTGTTATCACAGTTGACGACCATTTTATTAAAATGTTAATGGCCTGAGGCAAAAGCAAACTGTTTCCTTAATCTGCCAGAAGAACTGCTTTCTCAGGAATTACATACGCCAGAGCACTTGGGATCTGAGCTAACTGTAATAAGCACGTTTGAAAATTGGAGCATCCACAGCTTGTGACTAAAAGGGAATGGATCTCACATGTCTCAAAATGGCTGTGCCCTTTTCTGCCAAACACAACTTTCACTCCCATTTTCGCATGAAAAAAATCTGTTGGATTCAATTGCTGCAGTCAAAACAGCTGAGGTGTCAGCGGCTGGAGGAAGGATTCTTTTCTTTGCTTTCTTCCATACTAACTGTCAGAAAGGTATAGCTTAATAAGGGCAATTCCTGCAGCAGCAAACAGAATGAAATACGTTTCCATCAGCACCTCTAAGCATGGCAAAATTGTGAAGCAACCTGGCAAGCGTGCTGCTAAACATTCAGTGAATTGTAATAGATTGCAGTATGACTTGTTTGTCTCCAGGAGATTTGATGAAGAATCATCCTCTAGAGAAAGTTGTTTCTACAAGCACAGTATCAGCTCAAAACACAAGGGAGCTGGTGAAGTCGAGTTCACATCCTGTATTTTCTTGCGACATATGAAACGCACGTCCCTCAAAGCCTTCAGACACCTGAGCAAAGAGAAAGAAAAGGTAAAGCAGAAAGCATTTGTGATGCTGAATGCTTCATTTCTTATCCATTTATCTCAGTGGCAAAGGTACAAAAAACCACACAAAATCTACGCTCTAAATACATGTCTACCACCCAAAGCTCCTCTGCCACAGTTTGTGTGAGATAAAAGGGAATGAGTAAGATGAAACCAGTTGGTCACAGCTGAGGCTGTTTCCACCTTGGAGGAGGGAGGTCTGTCCTGATTCCCAAGTGGTTCCAGGGTTGGGGGATCTGGGAATGGGGGACAGTCTGATGTAGCTCCAGCACTGAGGCTGGCTTGTGTGTGCAGCAGTTTTTGAGATCGGTTCTCCACTTTCATTCAAAGAGTTCAAGTGTACAAAAGTGAAGCTTCCTCCTGTCCCTTGCCTTTATAAAACAAAAGGTGAAGGTTTCATGGATGTCTATCTGATCATCAGTGTTTTGGGGAGACACTGACTGTGCTTTTTGGGGAATTTTCTGTGCCAGTTGAATCAGAGAGAGAACACAGATATTTTGGTGCAGAGATATAAAAGCAGGTTTGTAAGGCAGTCTTTTTTTCTCCTTGACACATGTATGCATGCACTTATTCTCCTTTAGTGTCTGTTTTTCAGGCCAACTATTAACCTTCGTTTAGAGAATGTGTGTTGCCTGTTGAGCTGCTCCCCTTGCAGCAGTGCATGCAAAGCTGGCCTGGGAGGATGGAGGACAGCGGGTAAGTGGTAGCATCCTCCTTGACAGAAACCACTTAAGATGTCACTTCTTCAGACCAACATAGACAGAGCTATTGCTTTGAAGCAAGGAACAAAGGCCAGGACACAGAAATAAGCAAGCACTGAACAGATTTTAAGAAAGAAGTTCACATTTCTTGTGGGAGAAAAGCCTTTTACCACCTTTGCCTTCCTCTAACCTGGTGACTCATGTGTGACGTTGCAAGAAATTCAGGAGTGGTACTGTTTGGTGCTAAGTGGGAATAAGGAGGCAGCTAAACTACCGCGTAGTTTGATTAGACTGGAGCAATTCTGCATTGCAGCGTCAAGAAACCCAGCCCAGTGACACAGCCTCCAGTCTGGTACTTGTTTTGTAGACAGCTCGGCAGGTAAAGCTGACACCATCCACAGAAAATGCGCACAGCGGACTGGGTCCTTTTGCCTTTGCAGTAGTTGTGAGCATTCAAAACCAGCATCTGGAAGAGGTATCACATGGCGGATTTTTGGGGGGTCTCTGCAGTGAGGCTGATGTGTGGTGGGGTTGTTTGCCTGGGGAGCAGGGATGCACCGGGGCAGGTGTGTTTCTCAGGATGGAGTCAGCAGCCACAAAAGCTGTTGGAGGGGTGGCAGGGCTGGCCCACCAGCTCTCCCAGGAGGTGACAGTCCCCTGCCCGGGAGCACCAAGTCAGGGATGACCCAGCCAGGCTTCTCGCAGAGCTCAGGAGGAGTGCTGCTCTCCTGTAACCATACAGCTGTCAGACCAGAGAGCTCTCCCAAGCCCAGCCAGCTCGAGCTCCAGCAAGCGAATATGTGCTGGTCTGTGCCCTGCCGAGAGTGTCCAGAAAGGCTTAGCGATGGAAATTAACAGCTTCCATTATAGTAGTCTCACTTCTCGGTGTAGGCAAGCCCTGAGAAGCCACATTAACCCGAGTTTAGATCGTAATTTGAAATGTACTCCCTAACTAAATGCAGAAAATCTCTGTGATGAGCAGTAACAGTGCATATAAAATAAAATAACAGCAGGACTGGGGAACAGCAATGGCACATCTTCCCTTCCAAATTGAATTGTTCACTTCACTGTGAGAAGGAATAATTATCATGTTTATTGTGCTTGGCTCAACTAGGCTGGAATCTTAGGCCAGGAACTTTTGTTTTACATTTCTGTAAATGTTGTCCGTGTGTGGCTGTGTCAGCATTGATTTTGCTGTCATGAAGCTGCCACGACTGTATGCCTGAATTTGGAACATGCAAACCTGAACTAATTCCTAAAGTCTCTCTTTTTCTAATTTTAATCAGCTAAATTACAACATGTTACAAAATATTCACGACACTCATCAAGTGACCTATATCTATGTAAGACTAGCACGTAGCATAATGAGACCAGAGTAGGAGATGGTGAAGCTGGTAGATTCCAGCATGCTGAGCACGAGATGAGTACCCCATGTGGAGAGCATGGGTACATACAGTTAAGTTAGCAGAAAGTCTGCTTAGGACTATGTATAGTAGACTCCTACCACTTTCCATGGCAGGGGTGTGTGTAGGAGCTATACATTTAAACACTGAAAGAGAGGCACTCTCGAAGACATCTGTCTTCAAGCTCCATTGGTAGAAATGTGGTCTCACAGCAGGGCAGGGCCAGGATCAAATATGCAAGAGGAGGAAAGGCTCAACCACTCCTACAGGTCTAGGAAGTCCCTGAGGAAGAGAGTAGGCACATTTGTGTGAGATGCTGAAGATTCTCTTAACCATGATTATTTGAAGGCTGTACACATCATTGCTGTCTGGGAATATGGTGAATATCAGAATGACCCAGTGAATTATCTGTTTGACTTCTGCATTAACCCTTTTTCAGTTGGGGAGACACCTAATTCCTTGGACACTGCCAGTGACTGGTAAGGATTAATAGAGGAAATGAAATCTACATTTCTAGAAATAGGTTTAGGTCTATTTCCTTTGGTTTTTTTGAGATTTTCTTTTCTATATGAATATACAGAGAATCATAGGGAACTACAGATTATAAATGTGTAAGTAATACAAGGCAAAATGTGGGGGATAATACATATCTTGAGGACTGTGAAAAATTCTGGGAAAAGACAGACTCTAACTTAGAGAGATTTCAGAGATCAGCTCTTTGGTAGAGGAGTCTATCAAGGGGTAGATTAGAGATAAGATGATAGGTGCTTAATATTAGAAAATATTTCTATATCCAGTCAGAGATTGGTCCAAAATCACATCTGATAAGTATGTGGGACAGGTTTTGTATTTGGAAAACAGCATAGAAAGAGAAAGGTTTGTCTGACTAGTGAATGCAATAAGAAAAGGCACTTAAATAAAACTTCGTTATGCCATTGCGAGAAGTTGAGGTGAACCAGAAGACATGGGAGAGGAAGAGCATGTAAAGAAAACTGTCTTGCTTCAGATTCATTAGAGCTGCAGAATAAGGTGACCATGGTGTCTGCCTGTTAGCTCAACTTGTCTTAATGTCCTAAGTGTGGCCGGAAGACAGGAGTGGCACAGAGAAGAGCTGTATTGAAAAGACAGTGTTTGGGGTTTTGTTTCCTCACATCATGCTAAGACCACAAAATGCTTTATGATACTACAGAACAGAGCTGAGACTTGACGTCTAGCCTGAACCATAGGAAAAGGCCGGTCCAGACCTCGTGCCATGCCCTAGGTGTCTGCAACATGCAGGATGAGTACGTACGGTCAATATCTAAGTTCTTCCATCTGGGATGGTTTGCTTAAATAGCACTTTCCAGAAACTTTACCGTCTCTTGAATCTGCTGTTTAAAGAAAGAAGACAGACCAAATACCATTTTCCCCTACTGATACGCACTTTCAGCGTTCAACTTGACTTTTGATTGCCCCAGGACCTGCTGTTTTTCCCTGCATCGACACGTGGGACTTCCCACTGAACACAACTTGTCCTGCTTCTTACATTCTGAGAGCTGCTGCTATAAAGAAAACTGTGCTGCTCATCTGTGTGCAGGTATGGAGATAAGTCCTAAGAAGGGACTAATCGCCTCAAGAAGCCATTAGAAGGCGTTCTGCTGCCAGGAGTGGTGCTGCATCGTTTCAGTAGCACGGAGCTGGGTGAAGTTTAAAGGCAGAGTGATTCCATGCTGTCCTCCGTGCCGGCATGCAGGGAGTTCTTGGCAGCTCAGATGGTGGGTCATAAATTCTCCTTCACTAGTTTTGGGGGCTTGATTATTCTTTTGTGCTCTGCTGGAAACATTACTTATGAGAATTGGAGCATTTTAATTTGGCTGTGCTACCACTTTATTAATATTTGAACATCTCACTGTTTTCTGTCTTGGCACAATGGGATCCACAAAAAGAGGCTAAAAGAGAAAATGCTCCCCTCCCTGGCACCAGATTCCTGCCCTTTTATTTTTAATTACTTTGAATTATTTCTGGAAGTTTTTCTGCCATTTTGAGAATACAAATTAAGTTTTGACTGTAAGAAAGAATACTATGAATGCAAGCAAACGTGGCCTTACAGGTTCATCCAGAGACTGCATCAAACAGGCAAGGGACAGACACTTGCCAATTTATCCATTATATCCTGACATAATAAGGATCCATTAGCCTGAGCAAGGCCTGTGTGAACTATGCATATTTGGCTAAACCCACACAGTTTATTTAGCCTCGGGTGTGCTCTGGATTAAAGCAGGCACTCAGCAGACAATAGCACTTCTTCCACAAGTGCTGTTTTCCATCATCTGAAAGAAGTGATAGAGCTTTTCAAAACAGCCTTTGGCATTTAAGGACAAATGCTCCCTTCTTGTAAATGTTCACCCAAGATTCAATAGGTTTTCACTGCTGGTGTTTCTAAAAGCAAGAGTTGATCCTGAGGCTAAAAGAATAAGACCAGAATAGTGGAAAATCATGCACCTTTAGCTGGGATTTACCACTCGACCGCAATGTGTTTCTATTTCCCAGCAACTCGACGCAAGAGGCTGAGCCCCCAAAGCATCCCCAAGGAAAAGTTTCCTTGTGCAGTGGAATAATTCTGTCCTGTGCCTTTCCAGTACGATTCAATCACCAAGTCAGGGCTTAGAAGGAAACGAATATTTGCTAATTATCTGACTGTCCAATGTAGGAGACCTGATCCTCAGTGGCACGGCAGCATCTTTACACCGATTATGTGAAGAGCTTCAGAGAAGCTGGTTTAGGCCCATTTTAGTTCTCTTCAGGCATTCAGACTTCAGACCACTTTCCAGGAGAAGAGGGAACCTACTGTATACACCAGGGTAACACAGCATTTATTTTCTTAAAATCACATTGGTGTATTTTTAGCACATTCACTGGGAGAGCTATTACTTATTATTGTAAGGGCATTTAACTATAACATGTATCTCTCAGTCAACAAAAAAGAAAGGGGGGTTAAGCCCTTAATCTAATAAAAATCAATGTGAGCCCTCACATTTTTTTGCACTGGTTCATGATCCTTGGCTCGAGAAGATGACATGCTCAGGTGGACTTTGCTGCCCTTTGCAGCAGTTGGGATTAATAATTTTATGATAAATACGTCAAATTCAATCCAGATACAATTCTGTTATCCTGAACTGCCAGTTCTGTTGCTATCCAACATGTCGAGCTTTCCAGGTGAGTTTAGAAAAGTTCAATGTTGAGAAGATTTCCATTTACTTTTATATTTTACACTGAGCTTCAGTCATTTGCCATCAGTTGCTTTGTGGCATGTACAAAACCTACTCACTTTCGGAATTATATACTTTGCAGATTCAGACATATAAATAATAACACCTAATAAAAGCAGGAATGAATTTAAAACCACTGTTCCCCAGGGCGTAATTGATTTTATACCTTCCTTCATGTTTTGGAGCACAAAGTCTCCAGACTGTATATCATACATTTTACTGTGGGAGAATAAAGGCATAGTAAGAGGTCTTGAAAAACATATCTTGCCTATACATAACATTGTCACAGTTCAGAGCAATTCCCCCTTTCAGCTGGACCCCAGGGCTGTGCGTTCTGATAGCAAAGAACAAGCAGGTGCAGCCTCTTGTCTCCATCCCTGAGGAATTATTAGGGAATAGCACGTGAGACAGTTGAGGTAGCAGGGTCAAGGCCAGGGCTAAGTGATGGAGCTACACGCCAATTAGCAAACAGGCTGTTTAAAATTCATTGTCTCATCGTATCAGAGCTTTAACTATTATAATGGGAAAAGACCCGATGGATCTTATTAAGATATTATTTCGTATTGATTCGATGAAAGGCATTCATTCAATATTCTTGGCTCACATATGAAGATGTTTATTGATATAAAAAAGAGAATTGCTATTACACAGATATAAAAGAGAAAATATTTTAAAAATTTAAAACATTAAAAAATAATTTAACAGAAGGAACAATGTTAGAAGTTAAGTTTCCCCATTCCTCCTCCCCTCAAAACAAAGGCCCACATTCGTGCACCCCAGACTCCACCGGGCACAGGGTGAATATTTTCCGTAGGCTTTCAGAAGCGCCAGACTAATAGCAAGTGACAGTACTGGGAAAGCAGGTGACACGTAGCCCGGGTGAATCTGCACAAAGACCATATCTCTCTAACTATACAGACCCTTTGGGAAGGGTTTTGTTTTGTTTTATAAAGCAATTTGAGGGCGTGCTGAGGGGCCTGGGAGGACCAAGAGGCAGGAGGGGAAGTGAGCTGCACTGGCAGCAGCCCCCCTGCCAAATCACCAGCGAGCTGGGGACAGCCAAGGGGGTGATGCTCTCTGCACCCCGGCTGGTCTCAGCTCACACCCTAGGTAAAGTCTGTGTGAGACCCCAGGGGATACATGGAAATGAGAGCCTAGAACTGAATCTGGGAGCAAAGGAGTCAGTGCAGCGGATGAAATACAGCCCTCCAGCACCCAAGCCTGGGATCCAGCAAGCCTCAGCAGCAGGCAGGCCCAGCCAGGGAGCATTTGTAGGCTGTGCTCTCGTGCATTATTTCCTCTGCTGTGCGCTGAACAGAAAGGGAACCAGAGCCCTGTTACCATCAGGAGAGACAACCCATCAGGCTTCTCGACCTGCTCGGTCCCCTCAGAGGGAAGAGGATGGGGCTGCTGAAAGGCAATGTCATCTATTCCTGCCCTGCCAGCAACACTTCAGAGTATCCGAGGCAGCTGACGGATCGCAAAGGAGAGTAGTAACTTTGTTAACCGCTTCTGCATTGAGCAGCTTTAGTAGAAATCTGAATAACCGACTCGTCCCTTGGGTTTATTGGACGTGGTTTGTTTTGCAAGTGGGAAAACAATCGTGAGCTTCATGCCTGGATGAGCTAACGTGTTTACACAACACTGCTGACGCAGCAGAACCAGGACACAATATGCGTCAAATACTGCTCGGGCTGCAGGCAAAATACCAGTTGAGCTGAAAGGCAGTGCTTAGTGCAGGGCTCCTTCTGCCAGAGGCAGCTGCCGGGGCCGTGTGAGCGACAGCGGAAGGCAGCGGGGCTCAGTGTTCTAATCCCTTCTTGCAACACGGTTCCCAGAATGAGGAAAAGTTTTCCAAGGTTGCTACTACTCTTCTCGTGCTAATGAATAATAGCTATTCCCATCAACTGATTTGTTTAAAGAGGAACTTGAATGGTGCACAGACCTCAGCTTCACCCATAGGATCCGACTCAAAGCCGTCTGAAGCCCGTGGGAGACTTTTTACTGACTTTGGTGCAAGGCTCGTTTCTTATTTTTTGGATAGTGAGGAAATAGATTTGCACAGTCTAATTTCTGCATCAGGATGTCGGCACAGCAAGGAGAGAGGGAGCTTTGCTCTTTCTGACACGCAATAAGGCAGAGCACAGAAAGATGGGCATTTCAGATGATTGGCTTAAAAGAGCTATCCTATAACGGCAGCACAATTACAAGCCTGCAGGGATGATTTCTGGGCTTTTGTATAAAGAGAAGCAATGAAGAACACAAAAAGGTTTTACTGAGTTACAGTGCCAGGGTTTCAGTTACCAGTTCTGTAGGAAAGCCAATAAGAGGGCTTAACTAAAGATATTTCCAGCACTGAGCCCATATACAAACAGGAGCAGGGTAGGAGGCAGAATGGAAAAGGAAAAGGGGGTGCAATACAGGGACAACTTGCTGCCAACAAGAATTGCCACAGAAAGTGGCGAGACCAACGAGGAGAAGAAAGACTTTCTGGACAGAGAAGGGTGGTCTGATGCTCTCCAAATAAATGAAGATTAAAAAAAAAAAAAAAAAAAAAAAAAAAAAAAAAAAAAAAAAGAAAAGAAAGGGAGAGAGAGAAATCAGTTGCCAAGGAGTGCTGGGGCCAGAAAAAGCAACAAAGCCCTATTTTTAATGTAACTTTTTTTCTGCCAGTAAAAAATCAAATTATAAAATAGGCTAGAGAAAGGAAGCAATTGGGAATGGCTGAAGAGGATTCCCAGCTGTGCTCGCAATCAGTGCAATTCATGACTCACAACATGCTGGCCACATCACTTCCCAGGAGCAACATATTCTCATGAACAAGCAAAACAAGTTGGAGACAATCTTTAAGGTCTTTTTTGGATCATTCCTGGCTTAGTTGTGAAATCGCCCATGAAGCAGTTTGGCGGCTTTGAAGGTCAGGGTAATCTGAGGATTGGTCAGTTTTCCTTCTTTTTCTGCTTCAGCTGTGGCCCCATCCACCAGCCCTTGGCAGCACAGCTGAGGATGTCCCTTCTTTTCTGTCTTCGGACCAAAAGGAAGAGCTAGAAATGAAACTGGTTTGCTGACTTTCAAGCAATACTCGTCCTTCCAGTTTCCCAGAAGGACCTTCTGCTACCCTGCAAAGAGTGGAAAAAAAAAAATCTGAAAATAATATTTATATTTTTATGTGAAACCAAATGTCTCAGAATTGACTGCCTGTATTTTGGTCTTGCTAGTTCTCACCTGGCTGCTATGTAAATCACCTGATTCAAGTGATAACACTGCAGGTTCCTCTAAATCTCAGGTTCAATTCAACAGCGTCAGACTGCTGTTTTTACTGAGTAATTTTTTTTTTTTAAATAGAATTGTGCACTTGGCTCTACCACATAGTGAGACATTTAGCAATATATATAACTAACACGTAGCTACACTGCTAAAACAAAGAAGAAACATTTAACGCTGCAGTTACCTCGAGTTTTTCCCATGGTTGGTGTTTATTTATTTTTATGTGTAATTTATTTTTTTTTGCTCATTTCAGAAGTCTCGTCACTGATTAAAAGTTACGTGTCCCATTAATAATAGCGGTGTGGATCACACAATGACTGTCAGGGTTAGAGTCCAGCTGCTGTGAAGGGCTTTTCCTATCACCAGGGTTTTCCTACCCAGCTGTGATATCTGCCTTGTGTGGGAGATATTCCTGTGCAGAGGCTACAGCTGCACCCATGTGCAGCAGATAAGCTCTTTGTCCCCAGGGAACTGCAACCTTTTCAAATCAGTCAGTGCTCTGAATCTGAATCCCAAGTCCAAATTTTGAAATTTCTGAGGGAAGGAATGCTGTGAAAAATAGAAAATAGGAAACATCAAAGCATTTTGTTTCTACTTGATCAAGACACTGAATTTTTTATTTTAGAAAGTAAAAATACTTAATTTTTAAAATATTAGAACAGAAAACATGCTTGATATATGTACATTTTTAATGAATAAGGAAAGTAACATATACTAGGCACTAGCACAGAGAAAAAAATAAAATAATCTCAAAATTAAATATTTTATATCCTTGGAATAATGTGTTCTATCATAACTGAAAAAATAAACAACTTGTGAGAATGTAAAAAATGTTTTCAGCACTTTTCTTTTTGGAAATGTAACTGGGTTTTGTGTGAACTTTTTTTTTAACAACATGCGTTCTCTGATGGAAGAGCATGTCCCTGATGTCCTTCTAACCAGCTCAGTTATTAGCACATTTTAGAAGAAAGCAACTGGTGAGCCTTAATGGTGGGGGAGAGGACTTATTTTAGAAAAAATGTATTTCGTCTGTAAGTATATAAAATATACAGGCAAGTCACTGTGTTTCAGTAATAGTATAGTAAGCCAGGTGATAAGAAACCCATAATTTTTTTCATTCTTTTATTATATTATTTATATATTATTATTGTTCATTGTTTTATTATGGGTTTTAATATATATTATTATTATCTTATATTATGTTCATTATTTTATGCAGCATAGCTGAATCATATTCTCTAAATACGTGCTGTAAAAATATCAAGCCAATGGGCCAGTTAAGCCCAGGGATCTCTGCTCCAGAATGAATTTGATAAGGTGTGTGTGAAAGAGGTAGGAAGGCCTCATATTGGCCTTAAACCGCAGGAGTTAACAAAACCTCTAGAAACAATGGTACAAAGCCCTTTTAACTTGCACAGAATCACTGATGTTAACCTCTTGGGCCAAGAGGTCTCTGAAAGTCCTGCCCTCTTGTGGAACATTGTCTTTGCAGTTGTCCTGGACTTCATCTCAGACTTCTGGTGAGTATAGTCTGAGAGATGAATTTCAGAGTGAAAACAAATGTGAAACTTGTGAGCTTTCTTGCTTTTCCTTTAAGGTCTAATTTTTGAGCACTTCAAAGTGGCTGGGAATTTCAGAGTTCAGCACATCAATAAACAGACTNTTAGGCTGGATATTAGAAAAAATTTCTTCGCTGAAAGAGAGATGAGGCATTGGAACAGGCTGCCCAGGGCAGTGGTGGAGTCACCATCCCGGGAGGGGTTCAGGAAACGTGTAGATGTGGTGCTTCGGGACATGGGTTAGTGGGTTGGGTGGTGTTGGGTTGACAGTTGGACTTGATGATCCTTGAGGTCTTTTCCAACCTTAATGATTCAATGATCATCTGTGATCTATTGCTTCTTCTCTTTGAAATTCTTCCTAGAGAAGATTTGACTGATTTTGTTTAGTCTGGCTGGCAGCGGCTCCAGCATTGGCTACCTGCAGTAATTCTCACAGCAGCATTTGTCTCTCCACAGTTTGGAAATCTAGAGAAACTGTGAATTACAGTATTAGAATTCTGGGCCACAAGAGAAACAAGGAAATAATGTTTCGATTTCCAGCATGAGAAAGGGGATGTCTCAGCCTAGCGATATTTATGAGCTGTTTACATCACAGTGGTCATATGTTCCTTAAATGTGAAGTCCCGATCAATAACCTCACGGAAATTTGACCCTGTTGGCCACGGTGTAGGAGAATTGGATGCTCTCCAGTTTATCGGTTGAAAAGCAAGAAAACAGCAAGCAACTGAGGAGAAGCTATCAATAAAACCTCAGTATTGTTTTGAGTTCAGTTTCAAGTAATGCTAGACACATGAGATTGAGTCTGACAGACATGAAGAGGGCTAATGGGGGTTCCCGGTAATGAAAAGTAGGTTTCTTGTTCAAAATGGCACAATGGGACGTAATAGTGAAATGGCTTCCCCCTTGAAAATACAAGTTGCTGTATGAGCGTGGGAATCAGTGAAGCCTGTGTTTTTACGGAATTTGTGCCTTGTGTCCTTACAGCCTTCTCTTGTGGAAACCTCTTCCCTCTTCCCCCTCTGCTTCCCCAGCAGCTCCAGTTTCTGCCTTGTACCCTCTGTTCCCTGCATAAAGCAACATGTGCCTCCTATTTGTTACTCCAGCATTCATCAAACATTCCAGGTCAGGGACTTTTTTTTTTTCTTTGTCTTCTCTTTGTTAATGATAGAAATTGTGCTGGCACAAAATATGCTGACTCATTTGTTTTTCAAGTTAATTCTCTGCAAAAGTGCCAGCTCTCTTGACAAAATTGGGATCTACTTGACACCCTGAGTAAAAGCAAAAGTGTAAATGCCGCTCCTTTGCAAGCAGGTGAAGTGCATATGGGGAACTACAGTAGCAAGATTGAGACAGGGTTACTGGTTAATTATCTGTGATCATGCGTTGGAACCCCTTTTTTATATTATTTAACATGCTCTGCAAAACAATTTGTCATAAGGTTCTTCAGTGATGCATAACTCAGGAAATTAATCCTTAAAAGAAATGTCTTCCCCCGTGCTCATACTGTTAGCTAGGAACTTGCCAGAACACAAACTTCTGGCAGAAATACTATTGAGCATATAATAGCACTGAAATCACTGAAGGAAATTATAGTCTTCAGGAGGCTTTTGCTTCCCACACAGAGCTCCGCAGCAGCTTTTCAGCTGAGTTCTCTTGTGCTGTGACACTGTAGTATTTCGGGAGGAGTACCTGGAGGCAGTGGCACTCGCAGGCACACGAGGTTCAGTGGAAAGCTACAACCTGAGGCTGAATCAGGATTTAGTGTTCAGATGGCTAAAAGAGCAACTGAAACTACTGAGGCAGTTCCCTTGCTGCAGTTACACCCTGACCATCAAGTAGAAACCTGGTGACGTTTTTTAATTTCCTTGGCCAAAGCCTCATGGAGGCAGGTAATCATATAAAATTAAAGATGTGTTTGGAATCCGTTTGTTTTTTTTTCCCATTTTGCTCTCTTTGGGGGATTCTTCTTAGCTTTAGTCCATGGCTTGCCCTCTGCGCTAGCTGTGAGCTAGGGCTACACTCCTAGAGGGTGCACACATTGACCACAGCAA
>VZTO01001617.1:0-11611 GCA_013400615.1 Syrrhaptes paradoxus
CTCTGCCCGGGTGTCCCGGGGGGCTGGCAGCCACCCCCTCCCACCAGATGCGGGCACAGACATCACTGGCCAAGGAAACATCTCCCTCTCCCACACCAGAGGTCCGTGGCCAAGGAGGACAGCCCTGAGCTGTCACTAGTCCCCCGCCTGCAGACATTCATCAAAAGCCCCAGGAATGAGCCCAGAGCTCTTCTTCACAAGCGACAAACCACCTCCAGCGGGGAAGGGAGAGCCCAGAGCGACCCACGCTGCAGACACAGAGGCTACGGGAGGACACGCGCCCGGGGACGGCTGCCGCTCACAGCTTTGTTTGGTCCTCCAGCCTCTCCGTGCTATTGTTCCGCGGCAATAAATCACAGGGAGGCGCTGGAAATAGGGGCTGGTTCCTACAAGAGGAAACCCAGGGTGCAGGAACCAAGATGCCGCCTCGTTTTTGCTTGCTAATTCCCTGGGCAGCCTCCACGCTCAGCGCCTTTCTTCACTCCTACGCATCCCGCCGGAGCGCCGCGGCTCTCCCNATGGCATTCAGAGGGCTGAGCCAGCCATGAGCTGGCACAGAGCTCTGCACCTCACTTGGATTTCGGGTAACCCAGACCAGGCAGGGTGCTGGCAGGATGGGTGCCAGCCATCCCCTCTCCATCAGTGCTACCACCACGCTGCAGGATCCCTCTCTGCCCGGGTGTCCCGGGGGGCTGGCAGCCACCCCCTCCCACCAGATGCGGGCACAGACATCACTGGCCAAGGAAACATCTCCCTCTCCCGCACCAGAGGTCCGTGGCCAAGGAGGACAGCCCTGAGCTGTCACTAGTCCCCTGCCTGCAGGCATCCATCAAAAGCCCCAGGAATGAGCCCAGAGCTCTTCTTCACAAGCGACAAACCACCTCCAGCGGGGAAGGGAGAGCCCAGAGCGACCCACGCTGCAGACACAGAGGCTACGGGAGGACACGCGCCCGGGGACGGCTGCCGCTCACAGCTTTGTTTGGTCCTCCAGCCTCTCCGTGCTATTGTTCCGCGGCAATAAATCACAGGGAGGCGCTGGAAATAGGGGCTGGTTCCTACAAGAGGAAACCCAGGGTGCAGGAACCAAGATGCCGCCTCGTTTTTGCTTGCTAATTCCCTGGGCAGCCTCCACGCTCAGCGCCTTTCTTCACTCCTACGCATCCCGCCGGAGCGCCGCGGCTCTCCCGGCTCCAAGCGCTGCTGCGTTTGCACCCCCTGTGCTCCCTTCCCCCAGCGCTGGATTACTCAATTAGAGATTACGCTTCTGCCAGTTACCTCCAAGCCAAGTGGGGCCTCTGCCAAGGTCAACACAAGTTCCAGCCAGTTTCATTAATAACTGCGAGACCAACCCACTGGAAACTCTGAGAGGTTAATCCCAGCAACAGATCAACGTTCCCATAACAAAGCCACGGAGCAGGAACGCCACTGGTGATTTACCGCCGGCCAGCCCAGTTACGTGCGGCGCTGCCCCTCCGAGCATCCCTCCCTGTGCCGGGACAAATCCCGCTGCCGGCATCCCCAGCCTCCCGCTCCTCTCCCGGCACATTCGGCAAGGGATGGAGCAGCGACCAGGGAACTGCCAGGGCACCAGGAGGAAGCAGGGCTCCAAAAAACAAAAAACGTCGTCCTCAGTGCTCTGCCAGCCTGCGGCCAGGGCAGGAGTTAGCACGCTAGCCAAGAAATTTTCCATTCCACAGCCTGGCTTCCAGGAGTTGATGGTAAATTGGGCTCTGGAACAGGCAGCCCGTGTGAAATTTGGCATGTACACTGCTGGCTTTGATGCGTCATTAAAAAGGCATTTTAAATGTGTTAATTCCTCCCTTTTCAATTAATTGCTTTTAAAGCTACATTAGCAGGCATCAAAGCAAAATAACTTTTGCCCTAATTTCTGCTTTGCCATATGTGTTTCCTGCTCTTTGTCCCATCTTTTCCAGAGTCCCCCATTCCCTTTTCCTACTCCAGGTTTCAGCCCACAGTACAACAAAAACACTCACGCAGAAAGGGAAGAAATCAAAACCCTTCAACAATGTAAAGCAGAGTACAAGTCAACACACAGCTTCTTAATACCCTTTTTCCATCAATAGTTGCTAATTATTTTACAAAAGAGGGAAGTGACATTGTCCCTCCTGCAGATGGGGAAATCTGAGATAGAGAAAGGGGAAGAGACTTACCCAGTGACCAGGGCAGATGGCAGCAAGGTTCACATTTCCTAAGCCTCTACCCAGCCCTTTTCCCATGGGATTACAGGGCTCCCCGTACGCACGTTCCTGCTGGAGCAATAGGCTACGTGTAAGCGCAGCCAGCCTGCCCCTGCAAGGGGACTCACGCAGATCACCACTGACTCACATCCTATAGGAAGGAGCAGCAAACCACGGACGTGGTGGAAAAGCAGGCTCAGAAATGGGAAGAACAAGAACAGGAATACGGGATGGAAGGGGAGAGGCAGGACTAACCTCCGGCCCTGCAGAGGGGAGAGCAGGCACTGCTGGACCAGACGCGCGGCGCTGGCCGTCCCTGCGGGCAGGATCACACGCAGCACCAGCTGCGCACGTCCGCGCAGAGACAGGGATCGTGCAGATGCGTTACTGGCCTGCTCTGAAGCTGTCTGTTTTATTCCCGTCTGCTGTTACGTGATGAAGGTCTGTGACTTTATCAGAAAGAAAGCAGAAGCCACCGAGGGTCCTGGGAACCAGCTCCTGCATCTCTGCCAGGAGCACACCACAGCAGCCCTGGAGCTCAGCCTTGAGCCTCTCGGGTAAGCCTGTATCAGCTGCAAAGCCAGACACACCTTCAGAGCGGTGCTCAGACATCCCAGACTTGCCTTCTGCTCCTGACCACCTGAACAGCACCGACACCAACTCTGTTCCACAGCATGCTCCATCAAACCCATCCCGTCAGTCAGCAGCGACTGATCCCAGCTCCCCTTAGGCTCTCACCAGCCAGGATCACCACTTCTTTAATTCCCTCCAGACTTGGAATTTACAAATGGCTCCACTAAAAGCATAATCTTGTCCTGCTGAACTGTATCTCATAGCTCGCTCGCTCTCCCTATTAACAAATGTTTTAAGCCCCATAAAAATACACATAACTCTTGGAAACATGCCACAGACCAAGAAGCTAATGCAGCCCCTGAACTCACCAGCTGATGCCTCAAGAGCAGCTCTGCCTGTTAGAAACAAACAGCTGAGACAAGACGTGGTGTTCTGGGGAGAGGCAGAGCAGAACTGATGGAAATAACGGGCAGACAGCAAAGCCATCCTGGTTTCCTTATGTCTTTGGAGGTGGATATTTTTTGTTTTGTGGCCAACAATTTCTTTCCCCATCAGCCACCCAACCCAGCACCCCTCGGGTATACCCCACAGTTCAGAGCCACCACAGCACATCCCGGTGGCACGGAGAGCCGGCTCCCAGCTGGGCACAGCATCGCCTCATTAAGACACATCTTGGAGGGAGCAGTAAAGTTGGGGCACAGAAGAGCCAGGGCACCTCAGAGGCATCTTTTCCAAGGCAACACACTACCAAGAGCTAAAGGAGAGCCAGCTGAGACGCCTGGTGCCTTTCTCATGGTTTCCACATTCAAACACAGCTCATAAAAACAAGCTGCTCTGTCCCTTCCCAGCATCAGCTCCCCAACGACGCAAGCATGGGCCATTCCCCATCAGCAGTCCCTGCACCCCAATCTTCCAGGAGATCCAGCCAGGCCTCCCTTGGCATCTGAATTACCCTAAAGTTCAATTTTCTTCTCTCTTGAGACAGGTCAGAGGGATGTGATGTCAGGCCCAACAGTACTGTATGGATAAGGGATGTCTGAATGCCTCGGCACTCCCAAGGAAGAGCTTTCCTGTCCGTGTGTTACTGCAGCCAGCTCCCCAGCGATACAGCAAACCATCGCCATCGGTAAGGATGCGACTGGCTCCTCATCCCACCGCCAGCTCAGACACCTCCAAACCCAGCCCGCAGCGGCATTAATCCTCGGGGCTCACAGCGCTGGAGCTCACGTTGGCAGCACCAGCCAGCTGCTCGCAGCCTGTTTACCCAGCAAAGCTTTCCTGCCAACCAGGAATACGGCCAAGCTCGAGGAAAAATCAAAAACAATTTACACCAAACAGAGCATGAAAGTAAATTCAAACAGGCACGCAAGCAAGGGATTTCTCTTCGCAACATTTCTCACACGTGCAGAGGGGGCAACTGCGAGTAAACAATTTGCTCCGTTAAATGAGACTAAGACAAGGGAGGAGGCTTTCTTGGGGAAGACGATGTTAAAAAAAAAAATCACCAGCAACAGATTCAAACCCTTCTAATACCAATATTAAATAATGAGATGTGATAAGTGAGAAAGCTCAAGTTAAAAACAAAAAACAAAAAACAAAAAACAAAAACCACAAACCAAACCCAAGGGAGGGCACAGTATCCAGAAAAGCCAGCCAGGACCATCACTAATGCAGCCCACAGGAGCTTCCAAATTGTTCTGGTACATAACAGGCCAGTAAATGCAAAGCCATGATTACAATAGTCACAAGGAAAGCTGATACGCTTCTGTTTCTCCAGAGGGGTCACCCCATCTCGGTGAATATCATCCAACACCACCAAGCGCTGTTTGATGCATCAGGAATCGCCATTACCCTGATTTCAGCAGCGGCTCAGAGCCTCAAAAGCCAACAGGATCCCAAAATGCAGAGCCCACACCCAGCTAGCCTCCTGGGCTGCTGTCCCCTCACCTTTGAGAGGTCCTCTGTCCCTCCCTGCTGGCTCTGGTTCAGGAGAGGCGAGTGCCGCATCAGCGGGTCCTGTAGCAGGTCCAGGCGCGGTCTCTTGGTTTCAATGAACTCCAAGTCCGACGGCTTGGGCAGGTCAGAGAGATAGGAATGCGCCTCGGTCCTCAGGTGCAACTCCTGAGATCTGGGGACAAAGAGAAAGGAGCCTTTAGAAAATAAACCACCTCTGCTGTCCCCTGCTCTGCGACTGCAAGCCACCCGAGGAGGACAGTGGGCAGAACTGGGCATCACCCAGGGGTGCAGCATCAGCACCATCGCCAAAGCTCAGAAAACCACCCAGCTGTCCCCTCCCCAGCATGTCACCCAGAAAGCCCCGCTGCCATCCCCTGTCCCACCACAGGCTGTCCCCACGCCAGGGCAAAGTGAACACGGCTGCTGGGCTGAGCCTTCCCAGTCCTGCCACGTGGGTCAGGCTGGCCAGAAAAAGCCAAAGCTCAGAAAAATCCTCAAATCTGGCCCCTAAATCCCCCTGTAGCCCCCAAGACCAGGCAGGGCTCCATTCTGCCACGTTTGGCTTATTTAGCAAAGGTACCTGCAGCGCTGTTTATATTGAGCATCTTCTATAGAAATACCAAAGATGATATGCTGGGGAAAAAATGCGTATTCCTCTGTGGCTAGACAGCAGGGATTTATTTTTCCAGGACGGGGAGGAAAGAAACTGGCCACATGTAGTTGCACATCCCTGACACAAACCTGGCAAGCTGTAAAGGCACGTTATCCAACGACAGCAACTGCACCGAGGAGTCACATTGGGCTCAAATAGCTGTCACCTGTTAGATACGATGCAGTTGGTAACACCTGGAAACTGGGTTTGGGTTTGCTTTTTTTTAAACAAAGGTAAAACTTTTTTTTGTAGCTCTATTTTTCCTAGCAGGATTCTCTTGTGGGAATTGTAAAGAGATCCTACAAAAATACATTAAACCTTTTACTATGCCCAAGGATCAGCTCTGCCGCAGCAGCTCCAAGGGTGTGTTTTTAACACTTCAGGCAGAAGTGTCTCTTAAAAAAATAAAATGAAGCACAGGAGATTCAAAGCTTGGAAAAAAATATGGCTTTTTTTTTTTTCCTCCCTTAAACAAGATTGTTCAAGTTCTCCTGGGCAGCATGGTGAGGTGTCCTCCCCAGTTACCAAACAACAACAAACCAAACAGCCTCTGAAGCTACCAAAGGGGAGGAAAGGCGGGGATGAGTTTTGTCCAGAGCAAGCATAAAATACCAGGGGTCTTGTGCATCATTTGGCCCCATCCACAAATTGTAACTGCTGGTGTTAATTTCTACCTAGCTAATTAAATATCTTGGAGAGGATGACAACACAGGAAGGACCCAGAGCCCTCCAAAGCCAGCAGCAGTGTTTCCAGCGGCCATACGGGCTCTGGACTGCATCCAGAGAGGAGGAACCCCAGGGAAAGCCACCTTCTCCAGCAAAACCCTCTGCCCTTCCCTGCAGCAGCACGGCAAACTCAACCCTGCTCCTGGGAAGCAAAATTAAAGATTTTTTTTTCTTTTTTTTTTTTTGATTTATTTAAACACCAACGGCATGCACGAAGCATGTGCAGGCCAAGCTCTGCGGCTGTGGGTTTGGCACAGATGGCCAGCGCTGGGATTCGGGCAGCAGCTTCACTGCTGACACACAGGAACAGAATCTGGCTCGTCCTCTTCCTCCTCCCAGCAGAAAGGGGACGAGAGCGCGGGAAGCTCCAGCGCTGCCTTTGCTGCTCCCATCTCAGAGAGCAAACACACAGCTCGTGCAAACTTCTCACAGCAGAACAGCTCTTCAATTTGGCACTGAAGCACGGCTCGCTTCACCTGCAAACACTTCCACACTGAATAATCCTCAACTCTTCCCAGCAAGCCCAGAAATCTCTCCTGGCACCTCTCGAGTTTCCCGCTGGCTTGTCCCAGCCCCTGCCCGCAGCTGCACGCCAACATTTCGGGCTCTGCTGTAAAACCCACGAACAACAAGCAACTGTTGAGCTGGGCAGGTGTTAAAATATTCCAACACCCAAGGCGCTGCTGCACGGAGGCAATTAAAAATCAGATGTATTCATTTTCACCTCTCCTCCTTTTTTAAAGCCATGTTACCCAGAAGCTGCTAATAGACACAGGATGGCTCCGAGACCTCTGCAGTTGTTGGGAACCCAACACAACCGCTACGCTCAGAAAAAACACGTTTTTTTTTTTTTTAAGATAAGAGCAACATTCAGCCTTCCAAAGGCAGTTCCTCACAGCCAGGCAGGGGCCACGCTGGGGAAAGCAGCTGCAATGTTACAGGGTGCTATTTTATTTCCATTTCCACATCCATTGGAACCACTATGAACTTCATCCACTGGAATTTCCAGCCACTCCCGAGATGGTTTTGCCCGACACAACCCGCCCAGCCTGTCCTGGCTGCAACACAAGTGCTCTTGCTTGAAGCTTTCACACCTTCCACTCTTTACATCCACACCTGCAGCAAGCTCTTTACAACAGACTTTTATACAGCAGTGACGGTGCTGTCAGCATAAAAATAACCCTGCCTGAAAAACCCTCCCGTTACAGCGAGTTTGGGGTTTTGCCGCATTTTCCAAATAGTTCCCACCTGGCTGGTTTATTCCGGAGATTCCTACTTTGCTGAAGGGAAAGAGTGTTTTTAATTGCATGTGAGTTATGCACAATTAAATGAAATAAACCAAACGCCAGCGTTAATTAGCACGCGGGGCGGGTTACTCCTCACCTGGAGTCCTTTGCCATAAGCACTGAAACACTCCGAAGCAGCGGAGCGGTGCGGGATGTGCTGACACAGCGATGCTGAGTGCTCAGAGTTTGCCCCACGTCCAGCCAGCTGTGCACGGCTCTGCTTTGGGCACGTCCGAGTCCAGAAGACCAAGACAACCCCAGATTAGACCTTTAGTTTATTGTTAATCTGACGAACTGATCGCACCCTACCAGCTGCAGAGTTACTCATTCACCGGGGCCGTTTCCTCGCACGGGGTGTTAGCAAGGTATGAGCAGCTAAAATCCTACAGCCAGCGCGGGGCACCTGCAACTCAATCCACTGGGACCCAGGAAAACATCTTCTGCTGCGTTATACCTACACCAGAACCAGCCAAGCACAAGATGGGCTGAAGAAAAGGGTTTGGCTGCTGGCTGGGTACAGAGGAAGCTGAGAGCATCTCTCTCCTGGGAGAGAGGATCAAACGAGACATCCTGAGCTGTCCCTGGGGTTTGTAAGAGCAGCCCTGATGAGATCCAAAGGGATCTTACCTTTATCTTCTTTACTTTGCTGAAGCGAAACCACAGGGAAATGGGCAAGTCCAAACTTTTTGGGAGGTCCCAGAGGACTCTCCCACCCCAGGAACCCACTCAGGAGCACGCTGCCCGGCTCTCAGAGCAGCACAGCCCTCCCCTGCTCTTCAAACCGTCCCGTTTCTCCATCAGCTCAGCAGCAGAAGGTGGCAGCGGGAGGAACGACTGGACTCACCTTGCCTCCTGCACCAAGGGCTCAAACCAGCAGCAACTCCCAGCCAGGTCCCACCAACCTCCCAGCAAAGACACATTTTCAATTTTGCTCCCATCCAAATATTGTTTCCTATTCATGGGGCTAAACAACATAACCAGGCTGGAAAACTTGCTCTCACTGTCTCGTGGAACCAGAAAAAAATTAAGCAATAGCCTTGGTGCAGCTGTTTATTTCCTCTGGCTGAGATGGTTTGGTGGGAAATTGTCTCCAAAAATAAGTTTAAAAAGAAGCCTCCAGCCCCCACAGGTACAGACAGACAATAAAATGCTTCTGAGAGAGACTAATAGCAAAAAGCACTAGTGTTGAAGTGAATTATTTATAGCCAACGCTAAGATTTGTCAGAGGTTTCAGCAACCTCTTTAGAGCTAATGACATCCGGAGTGGGAGACCAGGCAAACTGAGACCCATTAAAGAGAAAAAACACGGGGTTTGTAGGAGAAAACCTGACACCAGGCAGCTACAAAAACCATGTACCGGGCCGGCTGATAATATTCATAGAGCTGGAGAGGGAGAAAGCCATCACGACTTGACAAGAGGCCATGGTGAGCAGCCCGTGTGGGTGGGGAAGGTGGAGTTCCCACGCTCTGAGCAACGTCAGCCAGCAGCAGGATTGAGGCTTCACAAGCCCCAGGTGTGGGACAGCCCTGAGCAGGGTGCTCAGCTCACCACATGGTCCAGCTCAAGGACTCCCAGGTCCCTGCGAGGTCCGACCGAGCGGTCCCAGGCACATCCTTGTGATGCTCCGGCTGCGTGTTCCCACGCGAGGGCAGACGGCTGTGCCTCAGTCACCCCACGCAAACCCCGCAGCCAACTTCTTCCAAGTGCAGTGTAGATGGGAGCAGATGCTGTATTTAAACCCTGAATACCAAAAAGCCCCGTGCACAGAGCCTGAATTATTCATGGACAGGACCGGCAGAAGCATTAACACTGTGCCACAAGCCAGCACTAGCTCATCCAAGAGGAGGAGAAGGAACATCGGTGTGTCTCCACATGCCCCGCGTGTTCCTCACTCACCTCTTTCTCCAGGCACCTGAAACCCGAAGCCCCCCTGGAAAGCCCTCTACGGCAGTCCTGGGTGGCTGGAGCACTCCCAGGATTAGTGACTTCAGGGACACCCCATGTTTCACCCGGCACGACGCATACATTGCCAGATCACCTTTCCTCCCCCAAACAAACCTGGGAAAGCTGCTCCATGAACTTTTGCTGCTCCATCCCAGCCAAGGCAAAGCCCAGGTTTCCCCTCGCACCCCCCTGCCAGGGCACACCCGCCCATTCCCCAAAGCCTGGTGTCTCCACATCTCTGCAGAGCCTCAAGAAGTGCCCACCCGTGGATGTACCCACAGCCCGCACTGGAGCAGAGGGTACCTGAGAGACAAGGCTTGACACTGGCACCAATGTCTGCCTTTTCCAGACATTATCTTCCCATGTTCATTTATGGGGAGGGAAAGAAATTAAAAAAAAAAAAAAAAAAGCAGCTCCCAGAACATCATTTCAAGTGCGAAAAGGCACAAACATGTCTGGTTGCAGGGATTTCAGCTGCACCATCGTTCACTCCTGAGGAAAGGGTCACCTTTAAAAATGGAAACTTAATTAAAGACCGTAAATAAAATCACATCGGTCGCGCTGGTAAGTCGGGAGCAGTTGGTGCCATTTGGCCCAGCACAGATGAAGAGCGAGAGCCGCACGTGATTTCCAGCGGCCACGCACACCACCCCGGCCTCCCACCGCTCCCCGGGCTCCTCAGCCAGCAGGATTAATCACCTTCAACGCAGTAATTAGCCCTGCTCTCGTGCTATATTGCGCACGGCGATCTCGGATGGCTGCAGAAACACGGCAGCTGCCTCACGTATCCTAAATGTCATACTTCAGATCAACACCGGGCAAACTCTTCCAGCTCCTGCTAAGCAGAAAGGCTCCAAAAAAAGGAGCATGGTCTCTTGAACTGGGAAAATCATCTCCTATGAAAACAGTGACTCATCCTCTTCTGGATAAAGGTGGAATATACTGTGTTAACATGCATACCTCTTATTTGCAGCCACGCTTTCTGCCAGAGAAGCCATTATCCACCCCAGCATTCCTGCGTTAATACAGAACCTTCCTCTCAAATCCTAACGCATAGGAAAAGTCACAAAGAAACCAGTTCCTCGATTTTTCGGACCCCTCACCCCACTGGCACCTGCCATCTACCACTCAAGCCCAGTTTTTCTCACTTCTTTTGTGGACCAAAATATATATAGAGGAGGAAAAAAAAAACCCTAATCCTTGTCACCCTGCCAGGACATTCCTCTGCAAGTATTCATGGTACGACTTGTACCAACAGCAGATCCTGAAATACTTCTCCTCGCTCCTGCAGTCCCCTTGGCACAGCCGACCGAGCAAGCTAAGGGGAAGTCTGTGGATCCTTCCAAGAAAAAGCTTGCTACCAAAAAAACCATCAAGGAAAGCAGCACATCCCTGCTAAGACAGACAGAGCCAACTCACCCTATAGCAACACATTCAGAGTGGTTCAAGTTTTCCTTCTTCTGAGCCAGAACTGCCGCACGGGGAGTTCAAGTCTCTTCCCCTCCACCCTCACTCGTTTCAGCGGGAAGATTGCCTCGCACCCACCACGACTGCGTGCCAGGAGGGGTATCGGGTAGGGATCCAAGGCGAGGGTCTTCCTTTCAGCCACAGCATGGTCCTGTGCTTCCCTCCATTTATCCCCATGCCCACGTTGAGGACGTTATTTGTTTGCCTTTGGTTGCTCCCTCCTCCCCAGCCCCTCGTGCTGAGAGCCAGCTGCCTCTGCTCAGAGCCATCAATCGCAGCCCAGGAACGAAGCCAAAGCGCTTAGAGAAGCACCCGGCGTGAACCTGCCCAGGGACCCAGCTGCAGAGACGGCTGCTTCCACTGCCTCCCCTTCTCCAGGCTTTGCTCTCCAGCAGGCATAGCCAGAGTGGTTTTTTGGGGTGGACATCAGCGACCAACCCAACCTGCTCCAGAAGCTCCAGGGTCCTGGCCCTTGAGCACCCGAGGAACCCTCAGGTGAGCAACCAAGCACCCAAAGGGCTCCGTCTGCAACACATCAGGTGCTATCTCATACCACAAAGATGAAAAAAGCAAAGCTCCCACAGGACAGATTTTTAAGCGTAGTGCTTAAAGATGCAGAGAAACAGCAGTTGGCTTTGCAAAATGGACTAACACCTCCCCAAGCCCAACACAACCCCCTTTGAATGACTTCCATAATTAATTACATGGGATAAAAAAAATTCTGTATTGGATTAAGTTTGGCTGAACTTGGAGCCGGGGGCGCCAACCGTGTTAAGCAAGAGTTGGTCCTTGGTTAGTGAGGGGGGTA
>VZTO01001618.1:0-13247 GCA_013400615.1 Syrrhaptes paradoxus
TTCATGATAGCAAAATGAGACAGATAATTCCAACTTTTAGTTAAAAACTTAAAAGATATATCTACTTTTTAATATATATGTATATCTATATATATCTACCACGCCAGTGCCTCTCTGAAAGAATAATAGGAGGAGAAAAAGATCTGGATTATATGCATAGCTTCAGGTATCCTGTGGAAGTAAGGAAAATGCTAATTCCTCAAGAAGTTTAATGAAATGTTAATTCCTCAAAAGTTTAATAAACACAGGAAAAAGCATGGATAACACTATCCTGTATCTTTCCAGCTTTCCTGCAGTGCAGGTTTAACTCAAGAAAGCTGAGGCAAGCAGAGGCTGTGCTACTTCAAAAGAAATGTCTCAAATCTTTCCTTAGGATATTATTTGACTTAAATAAAAATTAAACATACAGCAAAAATATCAGCCTTCCCAGTGAAGAGAATCTGTTTGTTGAGATCTCAAGATAACAGTAGGCAAAGGCAAAACTTGGGAAAGTATGAAGTTGTTAGCAGGGCATTTTGAATAGGAGTATTTTAAAATATTACAAGAACAGTAAGACCCCAGTACTGCTTGCAAAAGAAATGAGCCAGTCTGTCAGTAACTTCCAGCTATAGAAGGAAAGAACACTTCCTTCTAACAGCTATACTTCAGTAAGAGAGAACATACGTGAAATGCTGTGAGTACCTGGTACTTCAAGATACAGTTTACTGCAAGTGTCATAACAAATAAAGAACATTTCTGCAAATTCTCATATGGCCTTCTGATCCTGGAATTACTGTTGTGAAATAAGCTACAAATTACTATACTACATGGTTAAGAATATAATCTACACCACTCTAATTCNGCTACTAGTCACTGGGGGGGGGGGGGGGAGAAGCATGATGTAAATAATGAAATAATAGGAAATGAATAGGAACTAGTGAAAGTTGTTTAATTATGAGTTGTGGCTTATGCTCTCTACCCCCTCGCTTCAGCAGAGAGGCATCCAGCTTTTCCCATGCTCTTATTCCCTTGATAATTTTTGCTCCATATGCACTGACTGCATGAGGTGGTACGTAGTCCAGCTGGTTCCAAGCTGTGGCCGCTAACTGGGCAGCCAATTACCCATGACCATTAGTAAGAGAGCAGATAGAGCTGCACAGATTACATATGAGTATATGTTACAGCTTCTTTCTGATTTGAGTTTTTCAACTTGCCTGTTTTTTTTCTATGCAGACTCCAATTTTCAAGCAACTTTTAGAACTTTAGTGTCTTTGAGAGTCTTATTTCTCTAACATATCTGCCTAAAATACATCAATATATTCAGAAGTTGTTAGGAAGTGCTGACAGATTAACTGATAATGCAGCACTTTTTCTGAAGAAGGCAGGCTAAAAGTTTAAGCAAAACAACCTTGCTGAAAATTCACCAATACGCTGCTTGTAGTCTGAGGATACTTTTTTTTGGTCAGCAATAAAAGTGAAGAATCATTTTCATGCCTGATCTTCAATAATAAACCCCATCATATCTCATTGTAAAGTCTTTTGGTTTTTTGCAACATTAGTATTATTTAAATATCAACAAACAGAATCTTCCATAATGATTAGAGTGTGAAGCATTGCTTGAAGAAAGCATGTACTCGGTGTGCCGGAGCTTTTGCAGTGATTGTTGGTTGAAATGAAAGCTGTTTGGAGATCAAGGTTTTCCGCCAACAGACAATGTTGGTAAATGGCAGTGTACCCGTGAACTTGAAACTTCTCTAGAGTTCCTCTGCGATACTCAATAAATGCAGGCCATTTGTTAGCCCTCTCTCAAGATGTTTGATGGCAAGTTTCAGTCATTGTTCTCACGCGTTTTTTCTTTACTGCTTTACCTCTATTCGTGTAACTGTTACTTCACAACCCACAAAGGCTGATACAAAGCGCTTTGTGCTGCAGAGTTAGTGCTCTTACTATTTCTTATTGTGTTTTCAAAAGCTTTCTTAGAATGTTTCCCATCTTTCTCATCTTCTGCAGCACTTCTGTGTTAACGTTTCTTTTCTCCCCTGCCTGGGCAGTGTACAAGGAGTTTTGCTCATAGTGTTGACTGGATGTAGGTGTCTGGGTTGACAGTTGTCAGAAGATTGCCAATCAGTGACACTGGGGTTTCTATGAAGTTTTTGATGGCCTTAATTCTACACTACCAAACACATAGATCTCCCTTGTATAATCCTTATGAATATTGATGATTTCATTGACTCTCTAGGATTTCTTATATGACGTTTGGTTTCTGTACATGCTGGGAAGTATTTTAGTCTCCACAGCCTTGAGCAGATCAGTTCTTACCTCAACTCTAAGCCTCACTGGGACTGAAAAAAAGACATTTCTGTCGTTAGCACACTGAATGTTTTATATATGGCATTAAGTATTCAGTAGAACAGGGAATGGAATTTGTACCTGTTCCCCTCTCCAGGGGAATGCCGTAACCGTTGGGCTGTTCAGTCACTTCAGTTGTGTATTTCTGGCCTAGAGAGTACTTAATTGTTGGGGGAAAGATTGAGCGTGAAGGACTGAGAGCAACTCCGTTTATCTCCCCTCTGATAATATTTGCTGAGAAAGAGGGGGAGTGGAATGACAACCTGCTCTTCCAGGGCAAAGCAGACTCCTGGTGTGGGGAGAAATAACCCAAAATCAGAACCAAAGTCTTGTTGGGTGTGTGACTGATGTGACCCATTAACTTCCAGGTGCAAATGATCCTGCAAGTTCACAAGAGCAAATATCAAATGCAGACGGCTTGAGGCTACCTCAGCTTATTTCAGAAAACAAAGTTACCTCTGGCAACCAAATTTTCCAGAAGCAAAAGTTTGAGCACCCTTTCTCTCTTTACACTGTGCTGCTGTTCAGGCTTTCAGGAATATGGCTGATTCTTTTATTCTTAAATTTTCAGTCTTATGTGATGGAAGAAACTTTGTGTGCAATTTTGCTTTCAAGCTTTCATAAAACAAATACTAAATCACATTTCTGTGGGGTGTTTATTTTGTTTGGAAAAAGAAAAACCCAGTAGGATTACAAATGAAAACGTCAATCGCATTTAGGTTCTTTCTGAACCATTCTCATACAAAGTTGAATGTAGTTTAGAAAAATTGCTTAGAGAAATTATTTTAAATTTCTGGATGAAAAAAATTCTACAAGGAGGAATGTTCTGAATATGTGGAAACTGCTGTCGCTGCAGCAGTACTAGAACTAGATAGGGCTGAAAGTACGTGTGGGGAGTGTCGTGTATGCTTCTCTTATTATTATGCTCTTATCTGCTGTTGATCCCAGCCAGAAGTATGACAGAAGATAAAATGGTCTGACTTGGAAAGAACACAACAATGTTTTTATCACCTCTGATGGGAGTTACACAGCAGTCGCCTTTCAGCTTGTTTGGCTACTTGCTGTCAAAAATTTCTGAAAAAAATATGGTTCTTTGAGCCTTTCTAAGTCTCATTAACTTTTGGTTCAGCTCAGCACAGATTTCTTCCAGTCCAGATCTCCAATTAGCAGTCATGAAAAATGATTACTTCTGAATTTCAGCAGCTCTCTAGTATTCTATCCTTGAATTTTTCTTCTATACTGAAGGGAATTCTGAACTTTCAGATTTGGTAACTTTTCTATTATGTATGCCAATGCAGTCACTGAAGACATCACATGGAATTGTGCCTCAAGAATATTAAACTATGGATTCAGCACCATAGAAATGATTTGGTACAGGTAGACATTTATTAAGACACCTTGCAGTCAACAGAAAGGTCTAAAGACACAGAAGACTGTTTTCACAATGTGAGTAAACCTTTGGTATGCTAATTTTATATATGCAAGTGACAAAATTGTGATCTGCTTTCTCCCTATGGGACAGAATGATAATATATAATTCTGTCAGAACAAGATGTGTAAATGAGGTCATTTAAACTTCAAGGTGCTCCGGGACTTTGATATGAGGTTTCACACTATACCAAGTGACATTTAACTAAGACATTTTTGAAACACTGGAAGCAAGTTTAACACCAATTCGGATTGGAACTACCACCAAAAATAATAGGAATTTTGGACTCAGAATGAAAAATCAGACTAGAGGAAAAGAAATTTTAATAATAGAACAGACCTTTTCTATCAAGAAAGATCCCAGCTTCTGTATTGGATCTAACAAATGTGACTGCAGGGGAGGTTGGTTCAGCTTACCTATCCGCTAGAAAGCTAGCACTAAAAATATTACTGACACTAAAAACACTTGGTCTAACTCACTGTGCAGTTACATGGAGGTTTGATCTGGTGCCAAAGAAGCCTCCCCAGACCTGAGCGAGCTGCAGAGGAACCTTACTTTTTGGGACATCATGTAGTTGAACCAGATGAAATATGGAAAGAAACGGCACCCTTGGGAACCATGCTGGAGGATAAGGCTTGCTTAGCAGGGAAAACCTGCCTTCCTAAATAGGTTTCTGCCTCTAGATGTAGTTTTTATCAGACTACAATATAAGTATAGTATCGTTGACTCAAAATGGTGCTGTGCGTTTTTGTGGGTCTTTTAAAATTGTTTTTCGTCCAAGTTAGATTGTAGGATGCACGTGCTTAATCTTATCATCATAAAGAGTGTGATTCCATTTGTTATTTTGATTGCATTAAATAGCATTTAGTTAAATAGCAAGTAAAAGCAAGTACAGAAACGAGCACAAAATATACTAAGCCAGAAATACTCAATACCCTTCTAAGCACAAAATTGTGAGATTTCTCTCTGAAGTCAGTTAGGGCCATTTTTTTGTCATTCTGTCTACAGAATGTTATTTTATTTGTAAACTAATAAGGATGTGATATTTCCATCCTTGTTTTTTTGAGTCAATGTGGAATCATTACCTGTGGCTCTACTAACAAATCCCAAGTAACTAATACTTCTGTCAAATGCCATTTTTACAGATGTGATTTGTAAAGTATCTATCCACTCCACCAGAGCCAGAAGGGGTAACCTGCAGAAAATAGACTATGACGGCTTGGTTATTTAAAAAAGAGAAAGGGCAGATGATGATAATGAAGGTTAGTTTACTATTGTCAGTGTCCTTCACAGATCTGTGACAAAACAGGTTTAACACTCAAATAATAGGAAAATCCGGTAGAGAGCCTCATTGCAGTTTACATTAGTGTGATATGATTTGATCCTACAGCTGCATTCACAAAACACCTGAGCCATGACACTAATGATTGCATTCTCTGCCTGTTAACGCTAATGTGTATATTAATGAATCTCCTTTCCCTCTGATCACTGCTCTGAAAAGAATAAAGGAAAGATATCATGTTTTCTGGTATAAGACCATTTTGAAAAAGAGTGAAATTGCACATAAAATCTGTTAATGCATTTGTATTTTTTTTACCAGCCATATGTCTCTCAGTAACTACCACAAATGCCCTTGTACATTCTGTAAGAAGACCATCTTTAAAAAGAGTAATTACATATAAAATGTGTTAATGCATTCGTATATTTTTTTACCATCCATATGTCTTGGCAGCTAGCATCCATGCCCTTTCACTTTTATATCTCATGTTTAGAGTTTCTTTTTCTTAGAGCGCAGGTATGAACCTGTCCTTAACCAGTGCAAAAAAAAGAAACTACATAAATAAGAATTACACCTCGAACTTTTGCTCTGTGTGAGTTGTATGTGGTGCATACGGAGGAAAGTGACAGTCTGCCTTAGAAAAGGCCAAAGGCTGCATAAACTCTCCGATAAAAATGTCTATCACATTCTGCTCAGGTGGTCATTTCAGCTGAAGAGGGAAGCTCCATCAGCGTCACAGTGTGAGGAAGCCCACCTGCGGTTCGTGTGCCTGCACCGCGCTGATTGAGGCACGGGGGAACTCAAAGTCATTCAGACACAAACACTGAGATTCATCAATTAAATATAAACCATTCAAACCAACGCAATGAAAATAAAGCTTTACACGCCTAGATTCACATTTTGCTGTACGTTTTCTCTATGATTGTTTCTCTTTACCGAGAAGAATAAGTACTTATGACTGGGAAAACCTGGAGCTAGAAAAACATTTTGAAGTCATTTATAAGAACTGTTGGAATTCATGCTCCTGTCATACAGCACAGAAAAGGCACCAAAACAAAACAGACTCATATCTACTCTGATCCTTTTTTTTTTCTTCAGTGCTGCAGCTGAAGGGCCTAAGGAAGTATTAAAAAATTATGTAGTATTTAACAGATGATAGGATGAAAAATGTTTAAAACCAGTCAGAATATTTTTAATGCATTAGTTGTCCTAATAATGTGACTAACTCCATATTTATATCATTTTTATTATTGGCTTACACTTCAGAAATGTGAAAACGTATTTCAGGCTTATTCTCACATTTCAGAAATGACTAAACTTTGTGTATAGTGAGAAGTACAACATCATTATTTATGGAAAATTGAAACAATTGCTAATATGAATCTGGATAGGGCTGTGAAGCATTTTGAAATGAAGATCATTTTGCCAAAATTATACTTTAAAAAGTGTTTTTCCATGACATAAGGCAATGTAATTCTTTTGTCTATAAAACAAATGGCTATTCTTTTTAAATTGTCTTTGCTGGTTTCCCTACCCCTGCAGTAATTTTATTAGTTTGTAACACATTGCTCCCAGGATAGCACCAGATGGATCTGAATATATGATGGCTTTTTAACAATAGTCTGTCATCAGTGACTGCTCCTCTAAATGCTCTTCCTTTCATTCAAAAGTTAAATGGACTCTTAAAGCATGAGAAAGAATACATATGCATCTGGTATTATATGAGCAATATTAAGATAGAACTTGCAAAGAATCAGATAAATTACAGTAAATCATGTGAATACAGTTGTTTGCTTACATCTAAGAGGACACAGATTTCTTTGTAATGCACTATGGACATCTGCCCACGCTATAGTAGATTTCTTTACGGCTTTTCTGTCATCGTTGGTTTCTGCTGTTACATGGAGCAGCAATGGATAGCCGCAGGAGTTGTTTCACTGTGCATTAAACTATCTGTCATATATGAAAGCTGGCAATTTATCCACCTGAACCAAAGAATTGCTTGCCTCTCTGCACAGATGTGCATGCAGAATAAGCTATCTTCACTCACCAAGCTTCATCTCCTACCAGAAGGAAAGTGGTCTTCTGCCAAAATGGAAATGAAAATGAATTTCAAGGCTCCAGGAGGGATAACTTTACATCTCTTTTGTCTTAAATTACATTAGTAGAAATACCTACTAATTTATTTGAAGAAGCTTTTTGAATTGAAGCCCAGAAAGATCACCTGCTTAAATGTGTATTTTTGATACAGCAAATATACCGAATTGGAAATACTGAGATTTTGCGTAGAAGACACCATTAGCTGAACATCTTGCTTGCCTCCTCCCATTTTCCTGCTAACAGAAATAGTAATTCTGCCTACACATGCAATGCTAAACAGTTTATCAAAATGCAAGGAGCAGGTGCAGTACCTGGTGGCATCATTTTTCAGGATAAATAAATAGTCCTTTGAAATGATGAAACTTGTCCCATCAGGCCCCACTATCTCATATCTAAGCCTGACTTCATTTCCAAAAGATATATTGCCTCATGCTAAAGAATCCTCTTATTTAAAGAAACCTACAGAGATGCAAGGGATGTTTTAGGATAGACTTTTACTGCAGTGACTGCTAGGATAGGGATAGAATGAGAGACTCTTCTTTACATAAGAATAACCTAACTCCCTCATTATTTAAAAACATGCTGCTGCTTAAACTGTACCTTTATGGTACCATAGATATATTTCAGATAAATATACAAAATCCTCATTCAGTGCTTCTTTGGTAAACAACAGAGGCAAATCTGCGGTGGATGTGCACCCTAGATCTGGAGTTGTGCTAGAAATACCAACTGGTATTGCTCCCCAGTCAGCTCAGTCCATAGAATTAAATCAAGCTGGTCTCGGTGGTTTGTAGTGAGCCAGTTTGATTGCTTTGGTCTTCCCCCCCCCACCCCCACACACACAAAGTGTATTTTTACTGAATAACAAAACAGTTTTTACTATTTATTTTTTCCTGTGTATTCTGCCAGGTTCCATTTAAAAATTATCACACAAAGCAAGCCTACTCTGGGAATTCTGGTTGGAGGAACTGCTCAGTCAAAACCATAAAGCATTCTGTTAGCCCTCGCAATGTCTCATCAGGGCCTTCCCTCTAAATCAGCTGGGGAAATCAGATGAACCCCACAGTGTGGTCTGGCATTGGAAAATGTTTTCTTCTCACCACCCCGTAATCTGAATCAGTTTATACAAACTAATTTATAGTCTGGTAAAGGTCATGAGAAGTGATCTGCCAACTGATTGAGTTCATTCTCATCTAATAGTACTTTAAACAAAATATTTCCTATTCCACCAAGGAAATAAATTCATGGCTAAGGACGTGACCCACCTGGGCAGTAGCTGGTAGTTTTAGTGTCTTCCACATTGTTCTACTTTGTAGTTTCACAGTTGTGGAGTACTTTATGTAAGTAATTTTTGAAATTCATCCAGCAGATACACATCAAATGCTATAAGAAAAAGGAGACTTGACTAGGAATACATTTAGATCTGATTTATAACAGACTGCTTGAGGAATTACGAGAGGAGTTTAAAGTGGCTTGATGTAAATCTCTATTGAAGTATTGACAGCTGGACTTGATTTTCTGTTGGGGTTTTTTAATCACTGAATTTTACTTCCATTGCACTCTTGCCTTCGATCTAAGGTATACAGCATTGAATTTCTCTGAATATGTTATTTAAATTTTAAAATAATAAGACTGTCAATTCTGAAAGAATTCTTTTGCAGAGTCTCTTAGATTTGATTTTTTTATGAGAATTACTGATATAGAAGTGACAGGTAATAAATGACTTGTGCTGTATTTTTATTAGGCTTTAAACAACTGAAATATATCACTAGCTTAGAAAAGTACTTCTTAAAACTGAAGGGTGAACAGGTCCATTTGCTGTGCTGCTAATGCACTTGGGAGAGCTGGATGGTGGCCTGGGATTCTGACACACTTTTCCACTGAGAGCCCGTTCTGCCCTGTCCTTAGTGCCAGGTTTTTACATCAGATTTATGTACAGGTTAATAAAAAAATAAGTACTCCTGGTGTAACGTACCGGCTTCGGTTGTATGAATGAAGGCCACGTATATCAGTGGGAGTCTTTTTGCAACGGATCTGTGGGATCGGATCTGTCTCTAGGGACAGGAAATTATCTTCAGTGTTTTAAAGTCGTAAGCTACTTGCAAAGATTGTGAAGTTGAGACAGACAGGACAGGCTTTGAATTTGCATGTACTCCAAAAGAAGAATAAACATATTTCCCAACCTCTACAACTCCTTAGTTTTCACAGATGTAGTAAAACGGTGTGGTGGTAGTGATGCCAGGAAGAAAAAATCCTTTCAAGAGTAACTTGTAACAGAGCAGCCAAGATAAACAGTAATTTAGAAAAAACTTAAGAACATTACTCAAATAACAACTAATAGTGTTTCTTTTGACTTCTAGACATTTCTTTCTTCCTCTTTTCTACCAGTTTTTATGGAGCTGATCAAGACACATTTCCAGTATACATGTACTCTTTGCATTGAGATGTTTCTCAGACTAGTGTCAAAACTTCAATTTTCCATTCAAAATCACACATTAGTATTAATCACTGAATATGAACAACATGTTAATTAGATAAAAAAACCTTTTGCAGATAGTGGGTAAAATAATATAGAGGTTTAAATCATCAAATCTGTGAAAGGTTCATTGTACAGCCTACAGTTCTGTATATGTTAGCATTTTTGCGAAGAGATGAGTCTCATCTTTCAACGGCCATCAGGTAAATAGTTAGTGAGAAGTACAACTTTACTTTTTAAAACAATGCTCAGACTTTTTTTTTATTTGAAAGGCAAGCTTTGGTGTCTTCTTTCTAATTACAGTCACGGGTGGTATGTCATTATAAAAATGCCAGTCTCTTAGTTTGTCCTTTTTGTGTGTGTGTGTGTGTGTGTGTGTTCAGTTTCACAGCTGATCATGTGATTTTCTTCATTGTTAGTCAGCTCAGATAAGAAAAATTGGCTTACATCCCTTATTGATTCTGCATTAATACAGCGCTAGGAATGCCCTCGGCAGTTTTACAGTTTGGTCGTCTGTTACTGTCAGCAACCACATAAGATCAGCCCTTGAAATCACATTAAAATTTTTCTTACGATTTTTTTGATCTTTTTATTTTCTATGTAATTCAAATTGTTTTCCCCAAACTTATTTTTCTGATGTTTTGCAATAATTGTCTCATGATAACAACACAACTATAAAGGGCTTTATTGGCAGTGATGTGAGAAGAGGCATATCCAACTTAATGTTTTCAGGAATTAATTGTAATGAGCAACTGGGGGAGGGGTGTGGGAGGAGGTGAAGCCTGTCAGCTTTAATTTAATCTTTTTAATGGAATCTGTTGAATGGTAGGGCTTATGAAATGTGGCCTGTGATGGCCATGGAGCCAGAGCTGTTCACTCCAGTTGTACTTGATTCATTATTAGTAATTTAGGACCAGGAGAAAGTGGTGCCTTCTAGAGTCTTTGAGATCATCATGGAATGAAGAAGGTAATGACTTCTTCAAGCCACTGTAAAGGATCAAGCTGACAAATCTAGTAAGGGCCAAAAAGAGGGCTTTAGAGAGACTCCGGGCATGTAAGCTAAGAATACCTTATTGAAATAGAAGGGAGTAAAATGCTTCTTGGTTGGTTGTTTTGTTACGTTGTTGGTTTATTTTTTCCTAGCTTAAAGCCAAAGGCAAAAAGCTATTGGCATTGAGAGATCAGTAATACAAAGATTCTTGCTACACAAAATCTTGGTAAGGACTGAATCGGGTGCTATGGGTTACATGTGATGATAAGGCTGGGAAACACCGTGCTCTGCAAAGCTGTTGATTGAAGACCTTAGAAGGAAGATTTTTCTGAATAAAGTGTCATAAAGAAATTTGGAGAGCACTGAAGAGAAGGAAGTGAAGTTCCAATTAAAATGAGAGACAGTAAATGCTGTGGGGTTTGCAATTTTTCAATACTGTGAAGTAGGAGTGGGAGATAAAAGTAACACGTATACATATTTTACATCAGTCCAGTGTTTGTATGGTAGAGAGTTCTTTGAAAATATCAATATATGATCATGATGCATGTTCTAAATTCACGTAACCAGTAACATGAGAGTAAATTTAATGCTCTAAGATTGTATAATTTCTTTTTCCTTGAGCTCTCGAGTTTTTTCAGTCTTGAAATGAATATTGGAGGATTCAATGGATTTGCAAAAGAAATAAAACATTAGATGACAGAAAATCTATTTTTATTCCTGCTGATAATTACCATACAGTGTTTTATCATAGTTTCTCGTGTGAAATTTTTTACTTTTAGAAATAAAGTTGATGTGGTGAAGAACTGTAAGGAGACAACGCAGTGTTTTCCCCAGTAGAAGACACTTAAGTAGAAGGTTGATGACCTTTTTCAAAGCAGCCTTTTTTTTCTTTCTCACTTTATAATGTAGTTTTTTTGTTCCAAATTCATAGATTGTTATTGCCTTATAAATTTTTGTTGCACTGGTTCTTGTGACTCAGCAATTCCGAGGAGAAAGTTGAAGGTAAGCAAATACCTGTTTGTCCCAAAAGTGAAAGAATGAACTGGAGAGAAAACCAGGTGCTGGAAACCCATAAGTATTTGAAGTATTTGATGTTGAAACTTGCATCTTATTTTTTTCTTTTACGTCCTTATTGTGCTTTCATTTTCTAAAAATTCCTCAGCATGTGTCCATGCAAAGTGGCTGTCAGTAACGAGCTCTGTTTCGTTTTGGCTCTGTCCATGGTGCACCTCCACATTCCCTTCAGATACCTTTGCTTCAATTCCCTCTCTCCATCAGTGTTGCTGAAACAGAAGGAAATAAAACACAGCAGCAGATCTAGGAATTTCTTCTACTACATTCTTCTGGATCATTTATTTTTCTTCCAAATGCCCAACTTTCTGTTGAACAGTCAGAACACTGAAGTAATCTTCTTTAAAAAAAATAAATGAAAACTAATAGGCACTCTGGAGTAGCTACTGGGCAGACAAAGTAGTTTTCAGTGCTTTGTACTAGAGTGGATTTGCACTATATTTGTACTGCATTGATTCCACTTGTAGTGTTTTTGCTGCTTGTTCAGAAGNTGCATGCATGCTAAAACTCTCCCTGTGAAACTGCAAGCATTTTGCTTCTATTGAAACATTTTCTATTTACGGCTATATTGATAGGGATCTTATTGCTTGAAGAAGTGCAGGGTTTAGGATCCACGGTATAGTAGTATTATATGCCTAGGATCAGATAATCGTGTTATGATATTAATTGCTATAACAGAGAACTAGGGTTTTGCCGAAACATTTATGCTATAGCAGAGAATTAGGTTTTAATTAAAACCTTCAATCTTGCCCTTACTTTTCAGTGGCATATAATGTTCTAAATTTCTTTCTTAACTAGGCAGCTATCTAATATTTACATGTTTGTGTTTGGTGTTGCTCAACATTGTCTAGCATAACTAGGCATAAGCAGCCTTTGAGATTACAGATCTATACTAAAATTCTGGTGTGAAAATGCACCAAAGAGAATAAACCAAACACCCCCTTTTCCTCTGTCAAAAAGGATAGTATTGATATGTAGGCTTCCAGCTTCATCAACAGCTATGAGAAATTTTCATAAAATAATACTGCTTCTGAAATCTGTTGGACTGTATGATGATAGAAGCTAAAAAAAATGAGTGGGAATGAAGAGCTTTTTAATCTCCCTCTCTCTTTTTCCTTCTCGATTACCCCCAACCTCTTACAAACTGACCAAAAAAGTAATGTAGAATCAATGGCAACTTTCTTTAGAGCAGTTGCATACTCTTGCATAATAAATTTAGTAGCCTCATGTTCCTCTACTGAGGTTTCATGTAAATAAACAATCTCTTTCAGAAGCAGGTGAAAATGAAGCATACCTACACCCCTACATATGTGTCATCCTTGAAGAAAAGAACAGATCCTCTTCTGTATAATTCTACTTGTACCACAGTGTGACGTGACAGGACAACCTTCCCTTTTGGCTTTCCTCTTCCTTGATAGTTTCTTGGCATGTTCCATTGATTCCTTGAACTTTATAATTATAGAGGGGAGAATTTCTCTATTTAATAGTTTTGTTTTTTTTTTTTTTTCCCCATCTGTTTTTTTGGCTACCTTATTTTAATATGAGGGAAATAAATATTTGTTTTTTTTTACTT
>VZTO01001618.1:13265-34227 GCA_013400615.1 Syrrhaptes paradoxus
TACACAAGTCTGCTGGATCATGAAAACTCCCTAAGTCTGCAGTTACAAAGCTTCATATTGTAAGCATCCAACTGATAATTGCTGCAAAAAAAGTGGATTAGATATTCTACCACTACAAACTGTATTTGGGAACAATGTGGTTTTTCCTTAGAGAGAATCTATTGCATTTTTGTTCTTGAGGATATTAAAGGTCTCTAATGATGTCTCTAAAGTAATACAGGGCAGCTAATTATCTCCTTGAAATAGTCTCATTTCAGCTTTGTTGAAGTAACAGAGTTCTTACTATTACCAGTGAGAAGACAGAGGAAAAAACATCCGAGAGATGAGATTTCCCATGAGAAATGCATATTTACTAGTGCTCTTCAGTCAACTGCTTTGATTATATGAGGAATTTTTCCCTGCAGGTGAATAATTTATTATTACAGAGGAAGAAACGACCCTTTGTAGTAGTATCCTGTAAATCAGGAGAGAGATCTTTTGTCTGATTTTTAAAATGACTATTTGGTTCTGTATACAAGTCTGTACTGGGTCCTGAATACTTGCAAAAAAACCCCCAAAAAACAAACAAAAAAACAAACGCCACCAACATCAAAGCAAACAAACAAATAAATGGTGTTGAAAATCTAGAGAAGGGAAAGATGGGCATAGGAAAATCATTTACTTCGAAACTTGCCTGCCTTTAGCTCTTTACCTTACCTTACTTAACTTTGTGTATTTAAAGCAGGCAACCTCCCATTTCTCTACTCCATTCTGAAATCACACACAAATCCTGTTGACTAAATTAATCCCATAGAAGCTAAATTAACATTGACCCTTCCTTAGCCTCAGCCAACAGAAGCCCATCAAGTAGCATGTAAACTACCTTTATAAAGGATGAGTTCTTTACTTTCCAGACCTTTGTTCCTCATGCCTAACCTGTCGTTTTCAGCATCAATAATTTCCTTGATTGTCTCTATGTGGACAAAAATACCCAACAAAGTTACCCTGTACTCGAGGTATTTTACACATGCATGAGAATTGAGCAAGTAGAAGGTAGTAAGTGAAGCCCTCTGGAGGTGGTTGAAAGTTGGCTGGTGGTGATATCTTTTAGAATATGACCAAGCCACCAGTATACAGTGCACATAAAATGAAGACAAATTTCCCTTCACTTTCTCTGCCATTTTTCATCCATTGTGTCTTTAGGAAAAGACAGTGAGAGAAAGTGAGAAGATAGTTCTCCTGACAGATAAGAATTAAGGTGAGCAACACCAAGAAGTCATTTTTTGTTCTAGTCTTTGACTAAACGTGCTTGCTTTAGAAATAAAACTTTTGGGTTCTCTGTCCTTTCACAAATGTTGGCTGTAGCATCAGATATCAAGTTATTTCTGAAGATTTGTTTCTTTAAAACAAAAAGCTGAAATCATTTCATTGGCAACAGAGAGTCAGAATGGAATTTACTCTGTACATGACTAACAGCTAATATTACTGTTACATTTAAATTTACCCAGATTTAACACCTAATATCTGATACTACCCAATTACTATAGAAGTATGTGTTACCTAATGTGAGTAAACTAATATTTTTACAATCTTGCTAGTATTATGTAAAGTAACTACTTGTGGTGTTTAGTCAGCAGAGTTAGGAACAGAAGTGATTCTAATAAATGTAACTGCAAGGAACCAGATTTTTCTTTTATTCTTTTCCTTTTTCTCAACCTGAATCTCATTATAACAAGTTTGAGAACACTCTTAAAGATGCCATTAGGAATGCATCCCAATTTGTCCTGTAAAACTAGCTAATATATTTGGTATGCAAAATGCAGAAGCAGATTTTAGAAGATACACACATCCAAGGATAGGGTAGGTAGCACTTAGTGTTACATGCATTATTTATGGCCTTCATTTGGCTTTTAATCTGCATAGGTTGTGTGAATTGTTCTGGACCGATATCTCCGGAGCATCTAATTCGCTCTGTATGCAAGAAACAGGAGAGCTACAGAGCAGCAGCGCGTGGGGAGAGGAATGTTCTTAAGTTTTTTTCAGGATCAAGGGAGAAATTAGGAATATAATGAAGCATTTGACCTCTGAGTAACAAGAGACAATTTGGTCCAAATCGGATGAAAATTTCTTGGCAAGAGATAGGTCTTTCTGTACAAAAATGAAGCACTGTACATTAAAGACCTGATTCAGTCAGTCTTTCCAGAGATTTCAGGACATTTATGGTGTGATCTTGAAGATGGTCCCTGTAGTTTTGTGTTTCTGTGGCATCTAGCTAGCTATAGTCAGGCTCCAAGGGCTGCTTTCACTTGGGCTGCATTGTTCTGGTTTTTATTCTGTTTGAGATATTGCATGACATAAAGACACAACCTTTTTCTCACACCAAACATGTCTGTTCTTAGTCATGTCCTCAGCAATCCTGTCTTGTAATTAAGCTATTTAATGACCCCAAAGACTATTTGAAAACCCCAAATAATACATATGCTCTCGATTTAACATAATTAAAAAATAAAAGTAAATTACTTTCCCTCCAAATCTCATGCCTCATTTTGAAGCTGGCCTTAAATACTGTTTAGAAGTAAGGAAATGAAATGGAAAATTCTGCAATCCTTTTTAGTGTCTCTGGCAGTCTTCCAAACACAAANCCAGTACTGAGAAACTTTACTGTTGGGATTCCAGCATTAATGTAAAGCATTCAGTTTCTACCTGTGTCTGGTTATTCTCCGTTGTGATTATCTGAACTTTTTTTACTTCTGAGAAATTCTATCAAAATTCATTTAGTTTCATCAAAATCCATGTCCAGAAGTTGAATTTAAGAAGGTAGAGCAATACTACCCTCCCTCATCCACTCTGTACAGACAGCAGGTCGGATCTTCGATTTTCACCATCACTTGGCAGAGTTGCCTCTGATGCAGAGATGTATTTCCCATACAATGAAACACACCTAACGTCTTCCAGTTGGGGGATCTTACATTATGAGGAACCTTAGTGCAATTTTGAGGAGTCTTTCAACAACAAAATGTTTATGAAAGTTGCAGGAAATCATTGTTATCACCGTGCAACTCCATTTGGAAATTGAGTTAAGGTATGGCCTCTCCTTCAGTGGTGACCCTGCTGTCCCTCTCATGGCCATCTGCTGCATACCTATGGACACCTGGGCAGGATCCTTGCAGTCAGGCACTCGCCTAAATCAGTACCTGTCTGTGAAGTGAAATTCTGAGTTTTATAGCTTTGTCTATGACCCTTTCCTAAGCTCTTCTCAGCCCATTTGGGTATGAAATCACTATTTTGATTTCCCTTAGACTCTGTGTAAATTGTACTCTAAAATATCAAGTTACTCACCGAGGTCAATCCCTTTTGCCCCAGACAGAGTCAAACTCTCCCCTGTACTCAAACAGTAAAATGAAGACAGTAAAGTGGATGCCACTTACCTCTAGCAGGTAATTAATATCCAGGTCCAAAAGACATCTGAAAGGAAGATCTGTTCCTTTTTTCTCCCCTCCTTTCATTTCCATTACATTTTCAGATATGAATATTAATGAGATTTACTCCATTTGCAGCAATGTGAATTAGAACAGCAGGCCTGCAGTTACAACTGGACAGCTGAAACCCTGGCAAATGCCCTTTTCACTTCTCTGAACAAGAGGGTGGTTATCTCTCTTTTTATGCCTAGTTAAGTTCTTTCTGAGGATTGTTCAGCTAATTCTTCGAATGGTCTCATCATCAGATTGGCCAGCTGTGACCTATAGGTACTTTTGTGGAAATTGACAATTGCTATCTGAGTAAAATGAGGGCAACTTTCTTCCATTCCAGGATATGTAACAGGAAAGGCAAACTAAGTAATCTGTTATGGTAGGTACAGAGTCCAGTTTTTGTTTGAATATTATATTCAAAATTTATCTATAAAGGTTCCACTTTAAGATTTTTCTAGAAATTAAATTATTTGTGATCTTTCAAAACAGAAGATGCAGATGTAATGTTAATAATCTGGGACAGACTATTCTGTCAGGGTTTTTGTGTATTCATGTAACATGAATAAAAACCAGTGCAAGTGTAAACACTAATTGAACATGATGTGTTTTGAACATGCCAATATACTGAACATATTGGTTTTAAAAGATTTTTTCCATAATTGGTCAGCAGCTCTTTAAGGAAGTCTGGTTTTGCAGGAAACAAAGTCAGTCAGCTGAGGATAGCATGAAACCAGTAATGCTATCACTGTCAGGACAAAGTAGGGCTCTTATCTCAAAGGGACTGATTGACTGATAGTCATTTCATGGAAACAGTTATTTTTAGAAATTCAAATTAATTTCCATTAAAGCTACTGCTTTTAATTATAAAAAAAATAGATTTACTGAAATTGAACTCTTAAAGTGAGATTTAATAAGGTGAATATTAAAACTCAAAAATAGTTTGAAAAATTGTTTTAAAAGTTTTATGTTGTTCTGATTTGAATACACTCTTCCCTTTGAAATTCAAGTTAATATATTAACCAGCAATGGTTTATATCATTAAATGATCAAGACTGAAATATCATTCCAAGGATAATTTGAGAAATGTATTTACATGAACTTGTTTCACATTCTTAAATTTTTTGAAAGACTTTCTGTCTAAAATTTGGTTTTATAAAAACATTTGTAATGTAAAAATGATAATATTCTTTGCTGAACCACTCTACGCATAATAATAGAGCCTGGAAAAGGAAGAATTAAGAAATAAAATGTTTTGTATTTTTACTCATCAAAGAATGGTTGTAGTGCTAATGCTTGCTTTAACATAACATTTTTATTTTTTGTTTCATCTAAAAGTAATTCGGAAGATTGCTGCCTCGTTAAACCTAGTCTGTCATTGACATATTGTAGGATCTTCAGCTGGCCAAATGTGAATTTTTAATCAAGAAATGTAAACAAACCAACTGATCAAGAAAATGAGAGAGAGAATTTAGTGCTGATAAATACCTAGTGAGAAAAAACTATCCTAACTTTACATATACAATAAAGAGTATGTTTTACTTACCATTCATCAACTAATTATACAACATGTATTAAAAGATTTACTAAATGCCCAGGCCAAACAAACATAAACCAAATCCTAGGAAACAAAGAGAGAACAAGATAGGGAATATTGTTATTACACTGTGCCACACCACAAATATCGTGCCCAGTTTTATTCCTTGGGTTCTTAGCCCTCTTCTCCAAAATCCCAGAGAAACATGGAAGTGGTAATTAAGAATTTATATTCCTTTTCTTCTGTACAAAGAGTGGCCCTATATTCTGTATCTCTCATGGTTTAAGGAGAATCTTACATGAAAGAGTAGAAGGGGTTAAAAGATAAGAGTAAGTAGTCTATATTCAGAGAGGATGGAGTTGGCCATGATATTTCGGGGAGACTCTGGAAAAATTTTGAGGGAAAAATTTTGAGAAAGGTTTGGAGAACATTTTAGAAGTTGTATAAAACTTTTTTAATACCGCAGTTCAGTTTTCTGAACCTTGCCCTTTTATTGCAAAAAGGAATAGAGCAAAGAATATGATGACGATTGTGAAACTTCTGTTTTCTAGAGGAAGCTGGAGATAGTGTTTGATTAAATTCTGTGGAAAAAATTACGAGAACCAGATCTTAAATAGGCTTGTTTAAATGTTTCTCTTCACAGCACTGATCTAGAATCTGGGCCAAGCCATAGGTGAAATCCTTTCAGAGTCTTTGGCAGCAAAATTTAGTTTAAGAAGTTTCCACTTCCTTTTGTCTTCTTTTCCTACTTCAGTGTCTGCTTCCTGACCTATCGTTATTTTATTAATCCTTTTTTTTTCTTTTTAACTTTTTAACCCAAGTGAAGGATATTAACGCNAAACAACAACAAAAAAGAACAGTTGGATTTTATTTCAATTCTTGTCTTAATGTAGATAAATTCAGAATTAGGGGGTTTTGTCCTTCCTGATTTCTAGGCTTGCAATGCAGTAAAGTCTCATCCCTTCTGTTTCTTTAGGCATCAAGCCTGGTCTCTCCAATCATCAAGTCCATGATACAGAGGGATCCAGACAAACTGGCACTATAAGGACCTGAGTTCATTCATCATGAAGCATCTTGAGGGATCAGAATTTCATGGGTAAGTATTACTTTGAAATCTTGAGAAGAGCTGTGCAATCACACACACTGCCATTGTTTTCCCTCTATTCTATGAATGATCTCCCTGTTGCTAGTTCTTGTGGTCCATGCGATTACTGAGATACCGTGGGTATGAGTAAGTGTAGACAGATTGTGTTGCTGGTCGCAGTAGATGTTGTCAGACTGCAAAGCACTCAGGTTAGAGCTGTGAGGCATTTGTGCTAATATGAACAGGGAAATTAGGCAGGTTCAGAGTCCTAATGCAAGAAATGTTGGAAAGAAGGCCAGTTAAATGGGGGATTACAGACTACAAAGGTTGGTGATGCACCCTACTTAGTGAAATACCAGTAATGAAGAGCAGGGTTTTTTCATATGAGGCATCTTGCTGACCAAATACAGTGAGAAAAGGGCTTGACTAACGGGCTAGCAGATGAAGACAGCAAACGTAGTCAGTGTGTGAAACTATTTAAGAGAAGTGTGTAGTGGTAGGTGTAAAAAGCAGTTTATTTTTAGGAACAGAGAAGGTGAGAAAATTCATTTAGTAAATCCCAAAAAGAACCTTCTGCTGTCAAGCAGTAAAACCTGATAAACACTTTATGCTCATAGATTTTGTTTTTTTTTAATTTATAAAAGTGTTTGTATGCAGTGCTCCAGGCCCACTTATAATCCTCGTCTTTAGAAGATATAAAAATATAAGTTGACCCTGTGTCAACATCTGCCAGTCTGTTAGAAATGGGAGAAGTGATCACACTCGGGTACTGCAGCACTTCTGTTTTCATAGGCTTGCCAGTTAAAAATCCATGTATAATGTAACATTCTCGTACATTGTGCTTCCCTGATATGCAGACGCTCTTTATGTAAAACTTCAGGTAGAATCATCTGCAATTTTAAGAATACACTCTTATTTTTTCATATAATTGTAACTATGAAATACTGAATAGAGTTTTGGAGAAACAGTTACAGGAGAGCGTTAACTTCTCTTTTTTTATTCTCAACACAAGTTCTTGTGTGCAAAAAATAACAACAATCATAGCTCAACTGGAGTGTCATAAATTTTCTGGCAAAACAGTTGGGAAGAATACACACTCCAGTTTAGGGAGATAGTAATGAAAAATGATGTACTAAGAGCAATTTCTCTTTTATAATGAGGGAACTTTCAATTTCCATTGATCTCAGCTGTAGACGTATCACATAAGAATCTTGTAAGTAATGAGATTTAAAGCATTAAGCTTAAGTTGACATTTTCTCTCTTAAATTTAGCTGTAACTTGTCATCCTATTTATATACTTCACAAAGCACAAAGCAGCTTTGCATGGGACTATTCCCAGTAAGCGATCATAGAAAACTTCATCTTCCAAACATTCTCTCTTACTCAAATCACAAAAAAAATGCAGTGTTTAAAAATAATTTTAGCCATATTTTCTTCTTCAGCATCCTTCGGTTGCTTTTAGCTGTGACTAAATTCACCTAAGTTATGGTAGTTCTTTCTGAGTCTGTCATCATCTAGAGGGATCCTATTATGCCTGTTAGCTTTCTTTCAAGCTCTGCTTTCTACTAAATATATTAAAATCTGCAGTGAAATACGTACCCCTTTCCTAAAGTGCTGCGTGATGGCCAAGAAAAAAAATAATAGAGCACAGAGTAAAAGATTATGGTCTGACTTGAAATTATTGCAAAGATTTCTATTTTCTTCCTCGTATTCAGTTTTTAATGGTTAGTTGAAAGGGATAGTAGTGAAACTGTCCTTGCTAATCTAGAGTTAGAAGGCATGGAATGCTGTAAGCTCTTTATGGAGAAAAAATTGCAGTTGCAAGCAAATTCCGTACCACTCCTGGCAATATGGAGCAATGCTGAATAGTCTGGAGAAGACTGAAACAGTACTGTATATTAAGGAAACACGGACAAATTGGAAAATGAGCTTTGCAAGTAATCATGGCAATCACAAAGAATGTAGTTATATAGTACTGAGTGGATTGCTTAAAGGTAGTAGGGGAAAGGAGCCTCCTGTGTAATAATGAAAATGAGAATCTTTAGGACACAGTGGTAAAAGGAACTATAAAATATATGCACATGAGACTAACAGAATGAAATGGCAGTGGGGAGATTTGGTGCAGACTTTTAACTCTTGACTCAGTATTGCAGAAGGAATTCTTCAGATAAAAAGTAATGTCAAAGATCCATGGAAAATGAAGAAAAAAAATCAGGCAGTTTATTAAATTGGTAGTAAACATAGCCTTTATGCTGAAACTCCAAAGAATGGAAGAAAATTTGGGGCTTTTTCTGTGTCAAAATATATTTACAGAGAAAATCCAAAGTACTTTTTATAGGCACAGTGATCAAAGCAACTCACCCACATGAAGTAACATTCAAATAATACATGATATTGGGCCTATCAGATATCTGAATCACTATCAGTGATATCAGAATATGCAATAGATAAACTGAAAGTCTGCAAATGAAGGGTTTGATTTTGTGTCTGAAAGACTTTAGTGGAAAGAAACCTTAGTCTGTTGTTACCGTTCAGCACTGAGAATGTGCACATGGGTCTTGCAAGCACTAACAGGTTTTTCAGCAGGTTAGGTGGCTTCTCCGGATTTGGGCAGGTGTCTTCCAGTGAAAAGACAACTTGCACGCTGCTCTTTGCCCATTATTTCTTCCCAGCTGCCTTTCATAAAGTGGTGACTTGAAATGTGAGTCACCTGGGATGTATTGCTTATTTGTATAGAGCAGTGCTGTTCTTGATCATCAGTAAAGATGCTGGAATGCAATGGAGAATTAATAACCTCAGATTGAGTTAGACCAAATTTCCGTTTTAGCATTTTATTTTGGAAATCTATTAAACTCAGTGGTGTTAATGTACTGAAATTTAATATAAGAACAGAGTTCAAAGCTGCTAGAAATACTGAACTATGTGAACAGGTTCTGTTAGTGTTGTATTAAAATACAAATTTGCCTAAAACATTTCCAGAAGGTCCCCTTATGACAAGAAAGCCAAAGAATGAAATTCAATTATTTAAAGCATATTTCTGCTGGTTCCGTCACTAACTTTTTTTTAACCCATTTGTAGCACTCGTACATATCCTACAAATGTAACTAGGAGCAGCTGAAATAGAGTATCACACAACATATTATTTGCTATTTTTGTACAACAAGAATTATGCCAACTATAGAGAAAATTAATGCAAAATCAGGATAAAAAAATCAACTTGAGAATATAAATGACGAAGATTTAATAATTCCATTTAGAAGCAAAAGCTGATCATGTGTTGTCTGCTAATATTGGATAAACACTGGTAGAAGAGATGCTAATATTGATCATTAAAAGTGCCCTGTCTCTTGTCTGCTAAAAAGACATTTCCACTACAATAGTTGGGGAAGATTTCTGAAATGCCTTTAGAGATTGGTCAAAATATGTCATGCCTTTACTAAAGCCACCTGTGGATTTTCTGAATCAGGCAGTTGTAGTAGTGGTAGATTGTTTCTATCTTATTGTTTTCATTAAGAAGCTTGAAAGTGATCTTAAGACCTTACAGAGAGAGAAGTAATTTAAAACTTCCATGAGATATGGTGATTACACAGTAGTACTAATGTCTTTACAAGTCTTTATTGTAACTCTTCATTACCTTGCTGAGGACTCAATGTTGAAATCAGGTTTCCTTTAAACAAAGGATTCTGTTTTTACAGAGCTGTGCAATGTCTAATAGCATATTGGGTTGTTGGTTAATGCAATAGTACATCCTTACGAACCCACAGGCTGCTGAGAGCTGTATTACTTCATTGTAGTTGTAGATTTTAGAGGTAACATGAGAAATAAGTTTTACTCCCTTTATTCCCTTCCTCCTTATTCATAAAGGCTAGAACTTTTATTTCTTATTAAACTTAAAACAAAAAAAAAAATCTGATTTGATTATGTGAGTTTAGGACCTGGTGTTTTATGACTCGGTCTATATGCTTTCTCTGCTTCTGACTATCGAATCAAATACGTGCTGAAGGACAGAAATTTAATCTCTGTCATCAGATGCTAACCTTAGCTGGCTAGCTGATACGCACAGAGCCAGAATCTGCTTATAATAGCACCCAGGAGTTAGTGAATTAATCTAACCTGATGAAGTGTGTCTCCTCAGTGCATAAATCAGCTGGAATAATGTCATTTATGTGGAAGGAGGATGTGGAGAATAAGAAGTTTCAAATGAGCCACAGCTAAGAGAAACCTGGTAATGGATAGGGCCTGGGAGCACTCAGTGAGAGCCAGTTTTGGTTCTTTGATTTCCTCAAGGTTCTGTGGTATGTATTTTTTATTTAAAAAAAATAGTTAACTAATATATACTGCAGTGTAAGTGAACCATGATTGTCTTCATCTTTGTGTTCCTTATGTGTAATGTGCACGTTTATATTTGAAACATACGTTTTATACATTTCAGTATTTTGTATCACACCCATCCTGACTTCAGTTGCCAGCTTGGTGTATTTTGACGTTATCATAGAAGAACTGGAAGAATGCAAAGTATCAATAAGAAAATGAAGGTTAAACACTCTGGCAATCAAAGAAGTTATGTGCAGTTTATATAGCAAATCATTCCCAGTAATGTACACAAACCTGGCTCATTCAAAGCCCTAACATTCTTCTCATAGCAAACTTAGAAAATTCAGTACAGTTCTGTTAGTGCAAGGAGTGTGCGTGAAAAAGGATTGTAAAAACCACCTGATAGTTCTGTGTCGTGTTTTGGTCCTTTAAATAGTTAATGCATTCCAGCAACTTTACTGTCCTACTAAAGCTGGATAATTTGGATACTTTTCTAATTCAGGCCATCATTAGATGTTTATTGGTATAAAATCATTAGTGATAACTATTAGTTTAAGAATGAACGACCACACAGGACATTAAGTAATTTAATAAATGTAAAATTTTAGACTATTTTATTCCCCACAGAAAAAAAATAGGTATTTCCTCTGTGGCTCACAAGAGGTTTAAGGATACAGAGAGAACACTCTGCAATAAAGACTGAAGTCAAACATTAACTTCAAATAAGTAGAGGATTTTCTCCTCAGTTATTATAGTTTCAAGCTTTTAAATGGCACAGCATCCTAAATTTATGTTATAAAAACAGTTAGGTGTGCAAGGTTCTTCAAAGCTCCCCCAAAGGCTAAGTGGTGTTAGAAACATGTATTCTCATAGCAACGGTTTGTGCAGCAGAAGCAATATGTTAAAAAAAAAAAAAGGGTGAATTTATTAAGGTGAAATGCTTTGCCAGTCAGGAAAAAAAAAAAAGGTGTGGTGGTTTGAGCTCGGGAAGCTGACAGACAGCCACCAGCTGCTCTCCAAGGCTCCTTCCTTAGCAGGACAGTGGGACAAAATGAAAAATCCAAAGCTCAAGGGCTGAGGTGAAGACGGGGAGGTTACTTACCGGTTACCATCACAGGCAGCTGCAGGGAAATATCTCCTTCTCCATGGTCTCTCCACAGGCTGCAGGGGAGTCTTTGGCCCAGAACACTTCCTCTCCCCGCTCTTCCCCCGGCCTTGCTGTTCCCGGGGCCATTTCTCACACTTTTCCCCTCACACCTCGCTGCTGTGCAGTGTTTTTATCTTTAAGTCTGTTTGCACACAGGGGCCCCCAGCCTCGCTTTTGGGCTCAGCTATGGCAGCTCTGGCCAGAACTGGTTGGAACCGGCTGTGTCTGGCACAGGCCGCCCCTGGCGGGTTCTGTCACAGGCTGCCCCTCGCACCCCCTCTGCCAGCGCCTGCACACCCACACCCGCCACAAAAGGTTTGAGGAAAAAATGAAATAAATTTTAAAATCTTCTATTATATTATCTCCTAGACCAACATCTGTTATTGTGCTACAATTACTTTAGGAAGTCAAGTCTGTAAAGAGGCATAAAATGTCAAATAGTTAAAAAATTACTGAAACTTTTTTTCTTGCTTAACAAAATCATTGAGACTTTCCATCCCAGTCCAGGGCAATGCGCATTCAAAATCTTAAATACTCAAACCACTGGCAGTTTTTCCTGTAAAGTATTAGTAAAAACTAAGCTAACCATCAGAAACAAAAATTCATGGGGAGCAAAAGAGAAAAAAATGAGCAAATGTGATACCATAATATTTGTTTGAAATGCAAGATGAAAGGGTAAGTGTTCGGTGCTGGTAGATCCACTGGAGATTTTCCCCCATCTCTGCATCCTTTGTAGCACAAGTATAGATTCCTCTGACTATAAGAAGTAGGAAAAGAAGTTGCAGGTTATCATGCTTCATCACTTTTCCTTTAATCTTCGTATAAAGATGATTAATTTCAAGCTCTTTCAAATCCGTAGCATTCACCGTACAGGGTGGTAGAAAATCAAGACCATCTCAAGAAGCTGTTTCTTACGTATTGCAGAACTTTACTTTTTTTTTTTTTTTCCCTTTTCCTTGGTAGGTTTGCAGCAAAATCAGCCAAATGACATTAGCTATGCTTTAAATTCCAATTTCCACACTCCTTTCGTTCTGTATCTCGCTCCTTTTTTCATCTCGACACCTAACTTCCTTAGACTTAAGTGTAACAAATCTCAAACTCCAGTGAAGAAAAGAAAATAGAAAAAGAAGAAACTATCGCAAGCCCATGAATTTGTGATTCTGAGGTTCAGAAAGTTTTCTGGGTTTTGACGATACCCAGCCATTTTTACAGTTACTAGCTGATATCAGTACCCTACGCACTCTTTCGCACTGTCCATCAATTGTTACTGACCCTAGAGAACACAGTGGTCAAGGTGAAAACTACAAAAAATAGAAACTGATAACGAGTACAGGTTCTGCTTCCTCAAAAGGGTTTGTGAAACTGTTGCCACCATCAGCGTACAAAGTGCTTTCCCTCCACAGAACTTGGATCAGATTCTACCATTTGTATTTCTGGATAATTCTGGTGAAACTGTTGGCATAAAGCTTATGAGCATTGTTTTTAGTGTCTGTTGGCTGAGACAGGCTTATTTTTGTGAAGCTACTAGAATGACCTTGAAACTTTAGTGTATTCTAAGGCATGATCATGGCTAACTAGGGAAGATGAGATCTGGCATCTGCGTGGCACACAAAAATACCCCTTATTTTTTAAAAATATGGAGAATTTTCTGGACACTTGGGCAAAAAGTATCACAGCAGACTTGTCCTTGGACTGCAATGAAAAGTGTGATTGAATATAATTGTTCTTGCTTTCGCATGTAGATATAATTTTAAAAGCCATGAAGATTTAAGTCTCTTGGACAGTGAATGCTTTTTATGTTTTATAGCTGAAAACAAGCTTTAATTAAGTGCACAAATAGACAAGCCGTGTAATATCATTCTATAAGTTTTTCTTCAAAATGAGAACACAATTACTTTGTCTACTTTCAAAAGTGTGCTGTTGCATTCCCGTTTCCCCAAAAATGTTTGTGCAATGGCTTTTTAGTTTTCACTGTCTTTTTAAGCAGAAACATTTCAAAGTGGTGTCTGCTGATAACTGGAACTCACAGGTGGTACCATTACATGTGATATCCAAAAGGTGGTTTCAGAACTGAAACATATGATCTCACCAACATTATGATCCCAGAGAAAGCCCAGAACCACAATGTGAAAGCCCAAGTTTGCTGTCCTCTGGCTAAGTCTGTGCCGACACTGGACCAAGGGGATGGGATGTTCCAGCTTGTTGTGCGATACATCCAACACCAGGTCATTGGTCATGTGAAAGTCTCTGTGGTCTATTTCTCTTAGTCTATTTCTTGGAGAGTATGTTCCGTATGCTGTCTTCCATCCCTGTTTTTTTCATCTGCATAACCCTTCTACTTTTGGTGAGATTTCTTCTTGCCTTTGAAGTACCCATTTTACTGTTTTTTTACCATCTAAAAAAGTCAGTAATATAGTCAAAATCTTACCATCTGGCACTAACTGTTAGACTTCCACAGGATATAGTATCTGTCCAAATTTTACGGACTTGTTTCCATTTTTATGGATAACTTTGAAAGGCAGAAGTTAGTTTTTCATATCTATATTCATATATTTTAACCTGAAGTGCCTTTTCATGTTCATCTTAAAAAAGACCTGCCTTCCAAAAATCCAGCATCTCAGTTTCACTATGAAGTTTTTCTAAAATGATGTATAAAAAAATCACAGCTTGTGGCCTAGGTAATCAAATATAGTTTTCTTCCCCATGAGTCTTGTGTATACTCTTGAAGTTTATAATGAGCATGCATTAGCCCGGAATCTTCTTGCAATTACACCATTGTAAATATTGCATCACTCAATTTAATGCTGGATCTTTTGTAGATTACTGTGTGGGGTTATCTGTATTTTGCAGCACTTGATGTTAAATGCTAATGAGAAAAGCATAAAATCATGACAAATATGTTACAAAAGTTTAGTGGCAATATTTATGAAGGATTAAACTTCATAATAAATCGAAATAGCAGAAACCCTATTTTTAGTGTAAATAATCTGGCATGAAGTTTTGTTTAACTGTGATGCCATTTGTGTATGGTGAATTCTTTCTGGTAAGAACTGCTTAAACCAAACATCATTTGTGAGAAACCAACCTGGCTTTATAAGGTGTGAGAGAACAAATGCTCTTTCTTTTTATTTCTTGGGATAACCTGAATCAACAGCATTGGAAATGGTTTTACACACCATATTTTGCTGACCCCTTTGTTTCTCAAGATCTACGTGCTTACTTTTCAAATTAAGGTAGCATAAAATAAACTTGCAATCTTTTTTGGACCAGAAGAACCTCATAAAAATGATCTTGCTTTGCTTCATTACAACACCTGCTTGCAATAAGATGGGATCTTATCTATTTCTGTAATAAAATGCCATGGTAGAGCTGTGCTCTTAATTATCCTGCTAAATAATGGGACACATTTAAAGCTTTTCCACTCCATCTCCCAGTGCTCATTAGTGTCATTTATGAGTTATTTTTCTGCCAGTTTTTGCTTTTCCACAAAAAAAAAATAGTGTTAAATGTGTATTCTGATATAAAATGAATGCATAATTAATAGTCACTCCTGTTTCAGAATTTACTCTTTAATAACAGAAGAAATGCTGTGTTTTACTGAAAGAAAACACACTGATAAGTAACCTAGGTATCAATATTTCAATGTGACTTATTGTTGGGGAAAAAGAAGTATCTTGATACAGCAGTTTTAATAGATTAAGCAATAACAATTAGATAATGGCTTTGTAACTCTTCTTGTTCACTTGGCCTGTTGAACAAATGAAGTATTTTTCACTTGTGAGAGCTTCACATGTATGTTGTCTGTCAGATAGCTGATTTGGAATGAATGCTGCCTCATCAAAATACAGGATGAGTTGAAAAATGTTGAGTGAGTTGAATATTGTAGCTATTAGAAAGTCTGAATTCCTAAACTTGTAATAGTTAGTGGATAACAGGGGGAGTTAAAACCACTAAATATTTTGCAGATAAGTATTTTTTTGTATTGCAGAAATTTTTTTAACATCTAAAAAATTCTTGGGAAGTGTTTACAGTGCTGGATATGAGCTAGGAGTGATTAATTAGAACTTTATCAATAGAATGCTAATATCAATAAAAAGATTTTAAACTGACAGTAAAGAATACATTAAGCATTAATAATTATGGGATCTTAAAATAAAAGTACATATCGATTTAGTTAGCACAGTTGAACTGTCTGATATTAAATCACCAGAGGAAATTGTTAGATGGAATTCTGTTAAAGAAAATATCTAATTTCCTTTAGTATACGCTTCCAGTATTAAGACTTGCTTAAGAACAAAAAATGCCTTCTGTGGAATATTTAACCAAGTGTTGTAATTAGGTGGTTGTGTGTACTTCATTAGGGCAGGAACAGACTTGGAGCATTTTTTCTTGTCAGAAAGCATAAAGTATTTAATTGACCTAGAAATGGCTTTGACTTGCTCCCAGGTCTGTGTGTTGTCATAGTGGTCCACAGGGCAAATAGAGCAGGGTTTTCATCTGACCAGTAGGCAATATTTGCTCAGAACACAAAAACATATTCCTCTGCTATCTCAGTGAAGAGCATAACCAGTTCCTACAGCAGGTGGTACCACTGGGTCATAACACAGCTCTGGGACACACCCCTTGGATGCTGCTGAACATCCACCCAAGGAGAAACCCTGCAAGCCCAGGTGCACATGGGTTTGTGCTGATGTGAAGGGGCTCAACAAAGTTGAAAATGCTGTTTCAAAAGAGATAAAATGTGTGGTAACCACTTAATCCCAGTATGAACGACCCTGTGTAGTCTTGCAATATACTGATAAAAGTGATAACATGGACACCTGTCTGAAACCACGAGTTCTGTTCTGCCTGTTGCCCTGTGACCCTTCTATGATCCTGTGACACTTCTGCTGCTCTTGGGATAGAATTTTATAGGAATACAAGTTTTCAATCCCATAATCTTCAGTGTGGAGGAAAGGAGGAAGAAAGCTAGTGAAAGAGGCTTCCCTGATTTATCTAAATCCAGAGGATGGTAATCCTGGGTTGACACTGACAGTGACAGGCCAAGGAAAGCAGAAGCAGCCCTCTGCGTGCCCCTTCACACAGCACATTTAGCGAGCGACGATGGACTTGGGGTAGGAAATGTGACTAACCTGTGGTCATTAGGGACACAAAAGCAGATGAAGCAGTTCCTAAAAGAAAGGCTGATGACTTATGTTTAAATAGGTGTCAAGCTCTAGTCTGCTAACTTCTTGCTGTAGTTCGAAGGAGGCAAAAGATCGGCACCATTTCCATTGACAGCACTGCTACAAAATTCAATTTCTTGTAGGTATTTAAAAGGCTTTCTTACATAACATGATTTCTGTTCTTTTATTCTGCATAAAATATACATTTGTGTTTTGCAGAAGCCAGATATCTCTTCTTTGAGTGTTGTGGGTTTGTTTTTTTTAAAGAAAAAAAATAAAGAAACACCAATGAACAAGAAGGGAGGTTGGAAAGCAAGAGAGGAAGCAGCACAAAAGGGAGGGCAGAGAGAAAAAAGGAAGAGCAATAAATGATAGAATTGCCAGAGGGTGATTGGCCTTTAAGAATTAATGACTTTTTCTTCATCTCTGGTCATTCAGCCTTCCTCCAAAGGTGAGAAAAAATAACCCTCATGACATGCTAAATCAGTGCTGGTGAGAGGAAAATGGAAACCTTATTTCTTTATTTCTTTTTTCTTTTTTTATTAAATCAAAGAGGAGGTTTGAATCTTGCAGACAGCAGACAAAGTGGTGTCAAAAAGAGTACAGACCAAAAATGCAGAGTTGGAAGGCTCAATCCAAGGATGAAATTTGACAAGTATAGACACAGATCCTGGAAACAGAGCTGTGTGACCTGCTCATTATCTTCCTTTGTCTCTCTCTCACCAAAAGGATGTGATATAAGCCTGGAAGAGTATCTGCATAGCCCAAAATTGATAGGAAAAGAGACAGGACCTTTGCAAAGCAAGGAACTGTTTTATATCCTCTATGGATCTCCTGCACAATGTTCTGTATGGAGAAAGAAGTGATTTTGAATCTATTTTTGGCTGTTCCTTTATACAAGGTTATTCAGAAGGGGCCGAAGACAGATTAGCTGCACAGTCGTCAGTTCAGAGTCGAGTATGGGGGTGAGAAGGAAGAAGGAAAACAGAAGTCCTCAGTTTTCTTGAAAATACAAGTAATTGTATCATCCTTAGGGCTGGATTAGAAAGAATTCAGTGTAATTTCATTTATGTGGACTAGGGGCTGTTTCTGACATCTTTCTATGACTTCAGTACTGTTGAGTTTCGGCACCTAAATTTTTGGTTTGGAGCTTATGTCTATGTTGATAAGCGAACTCGTGCCGTGACAGATTGAGGTTACTATTGAGCTAACAGCATGCTCTACGGTGACCTGTACCAACTGGCACTCTCAGAAAAAGCCTGTATACAATTTGGGGGATTAGCACAGGCCAGAGGTCGTTCCAAAGCAGTTTGGATGTGGCCATGCATAGAGGAGTGGTAAGGGGAAAGACTCTTATGAACAGGCCATGCCAACTGGCCTCAAGGCTGGACAGCATCTCCTGGCACTGGACATTTTAGTGGAACAGGCATCACAGAGGGGGTCTTCTCCTGAACACACTGAAAGCTCATTAATTATGTTTCAGCATAACTAATGTTGAACAACAAAGGGAACAACTAAGGTATTTTTAAAACAGAGAAGATGTTTTCACATCTGTCTACCTCAAATAAATATCTGTAAATTTTGAAAGTGGGAATAGAACTAGTGATGTAGATTAAGCAGTAAGATCCTAATTTTGGTCTTCTGATTTAATGCTAGGAAAGTCAGTGATGTAACCTGGTGTAAAACTGACAAATGTTAGATTAGAATCAGGCTATGAATTCTTACAATTATCACTTGTCTGCTTACTGAATATAAGATAACTGCAACTAATTAGGAGTACGAAAGAAAAGAAAGATAAGTGTGTACAAACATTACGGCAGGGATTAAAAGTCTATTTATATGCTGTTATTTTTAGGGTAGAATTTCTAGACAAAACATTGATAAAGCTATCTATTGTAAGCAGCAGATCTGACCTGCAGTTATCCAGTTATATATTTAAAAAGATACAGTAAATAAATCCAATCAGAAAACAAAATGTCATAGCCCTGGGGACACAAATTGATAGCGCAGCACGCTACAGAAGCATTTGTATGTTATTTGAATTTACCCCTTAGCTTTGTGTTTTCAGATTGTTAATTTAGTAGAACACTAACATTTGAAAGAGGATGTGATGTGGAATTGCTTAAGAAATTGATTTAGATGCTTTGGTATCTCCAGTGATCTAATAACAGGTATTCCTAATGAAACAAATTCTTTATATAGATGTGAATTTATCCCACTAAGGATTACAGTTTTGAGTTGTTGGTGTTGGTTTTTTTTAAATACCAATTGATCAAGTTAATGAGAGAAATAAATTCACAAACACAACAAAGACATTTCACCTTAAAGCAATAAAAACAAACAGAGATGCTGAAAACACTTTGGGAGTGATTTTTCTCTCATGCAAATGAGAAGTGCATATCTGAAGTAGGTCTGGATGCATTAAATAATCCTGCAATATTTATATATGTATTAATAATATGGGATCTAAATACTGATAGGCGAGGAAGTAACACCATTGATGCCAATGAAGTAAATCATGCTAAAATTTGAGTAAGATGAATAAAAACGAGGCCCCAACTTACTAATATCATAACCCATTAAAGCTATAAATAAATCTAGACCCATGGAAACATCGATTAGATGAAAGCATATAGTGTGTAAAGACCAAACTGTAAGAGTTATCCTGGATCTAGTGCTTTAGGTTCAGAGTTTAAGCTCCAGTCCTATACTGGAACTATGCTGTCTTCTGAAAATACAAAGAAGTAATTAATAAATTATTCGAATTGACTAATAACTAGGCCAAGAAGGAGCTACAGCACTCTAATCCAAAAAACTGGGGCAACAACATAGAACTAATTTTATTGTATGATTAGAAAACATGTAGACTGGGTTTAGAAAATGAACTGGTTGAAATAAGTGATCTAAGAACTGTATTGATCATATTGACTATTGACTGTGTTGTACCTGTAAAGAATGTCAGAAATTAGCAGACTAAGTATTAAAATCACAGGCTTGGCAGACTTAGATATTTTTTTTCCTTCATCTGGCTTTCTGGAATTTATCCTTCTGTTTAAACGTTCTTATTCTACCATAAGTCTCTCAAACTGGAAAATCATTACAAAGATGTCTTAGTTTTTTTAAAAAATAATACACTGAGCCGCGAAGTCTTAGGTAAAGAAGTTACATACTGCCACGGTATGGAGCATCAGGCTATTTTCACTGCTGCTCCAATAGCTCGAGTGATAGTGGAGGACTAACATGAATGAGCTTTTGTCAGTACTTAACTTTAGGTAGAAAATTTGTCTAGAAGAAAAGTGATACCCAGCACTGTCTAATGCAATCTGCCATCTATCACAGTCCATACTAAGAATGCTGCTATTCCCATGTTTTGACCATCCAACTCTGTACCGATTATACCATTTTCCATAACGTTTTGGATTCTCTGCACTACGTACCGAACATATGCCCCAGGAATGAGGCTTTGGCTCCACTGAGGTTGAGTTCAGTGAGTGAGGACTTCATTTTACTCATGTCATTCATGTAAGCAGCCCGCAGATTAGCCTGGGATTGTTTATCCTGCTATCATATCAGAGTCAGCTATTTATTTTCTGCTTGTCCTGTATTATTTGATTTCCAGCCAAGTACAAGTGGCCAGCTGTAACACATTTTCAAAATGAGGCACTTAATGAACTTGTTTGGTGTTAATGTAGTTATTTGTGTGTTATCTCTCGCTGTTTTATTGTGGATGATAGGAAAATAACACTGTATATTGTTGAAAAAAGGGTAACTGGGACATGATTTTATGTTTCTTGAAAACAATATTAAATTCAGGAAGTGGGAGTTATTGTTTTAGAAAAATGAACTCTTAGAAAGTATAGAAAAACTGGAGGGGAAAAGCTGACAATTAAAGCTTCAAAGAGACATCAAGTACAGTTCGGTGTCAGATATACAGAATTACACACAACAAAATACCAACAAATAAAAGCACAAAGCAATAAAAAGAGAATTCTGCAATTTTAATTGTTTATTTATTTCATTTTATGTAAGACAGAAAGCACACTTAGAATACATGCATCAGCTCACCCAAGATACTGCAAAATAAAACATTAAGAACATCTGAATGCAAAAAAGGAATAATCAACATTCTTAATTTCCAAGTGCTATATTATGTGTAAACAAAAGCGTATGAATGTGACTATTAAAACGGTATAATGCAGTTCTTCATAAAAATATCTCGGCTTTGTACAGTGGAGACTCATCTTGCTGCAAAACCACACTGAGGGCCTA
>VZTO01001619.1:405-28128 GCA_013400615.1 Syrrhaptes paradoxus
CTTACCTTCATTAAATGTTTATTGACTTTATAGGACACAGAGAGAAGCTCTGTAAGTGGCTATCGTTTATCCCAAAGGGCTCAAAAGGCACAGGAATCACAGACTGTTAGTTGCTCTGCTTTTAGCTTTAAACTATTTGCCTTTTTGCTTTGTGTAATTCTACTAAAAACCCCTCTTTTCATGTAAGGCAATAGGAGTCACCATTTAGCTGGGCTATGTGGGTCAATGCAGGGTTTGTAATAGCTTGCCCATTTATTTATTTATAATTATTTATTTGAAGTCAAATGATGCAATGATGTTACTCTTTCAGATTCACAGAATCTAACATGTTAGCCAACAAATTCTAGTAGCAAACTATGCTTTTAAATTTCTGGTTTATGTATGTAAGAAATGGAAGCAAATTAGATTGTTGAAGCCCAAGACATACAGAAATCAGGATTTAAGTTCAATGTGTCTTCACCCTCACTCTCAATTTCTGCACAGAGCAATAGAGACTTTTACAGTGTGTACTGCCTGTATTGTTTGAATTACTGTCATATTCTCTGTTTAATTGGAAATATTTTAGATCATAATTTGTTGGTTTCTGAAGTGTGTGAGAGGTCTTGAGTTCAGGTTATTTAACTGGTTTTCAATCTGTGTTACTAAAATTAAGTTAAGAATTTGAAAAAAATATTTTTATAATCCTTATTTAGCAAACATTTTCGGATCAATGTACTGTGCTTCATAACTCCCCACTGAGCGTGGTTCTTAGCTTGATACCGTGAACATATATATGTGTGTGTGTTTGTGTATGTGTGACACTGAAATTGAATTTGGTGTGCATTGCCTTTCATAATTGATACTATTAGTCACTGCAGACCTCTTTATTGGAGGATTTGAATATTCTTCAGCTTTTGTTAATTTAAATTAGCTCGCTGCTTTGCTGTTTTTTGGTTGGGTTTTTTCCTTCTACTATTCTTTAGAACTGTAGGCAGTGGAAATATTAATAGTTGTATAATTTAAGAATCCATTTTAAACACTGAACCTTTCTGTTACTACATGAAGTCAATTGACGAGCAGTGACCTTTTGTGGTTATTTATCCAAAGTGGTTAATGTATTTACCACTTCATCAAGATGAACAAAGGGGTAGTGCTGTGTCAAGTTCCAAAATATCTTTTCATCCTCTGAATCTTGGATCAACTGGCTACCATGGTATGCAGAGTAAATGGGAGCAGGCGAAAAAATTCTCTAAATTATACTACTCCTATAACCTCAGATTTCTGCTCAGAATAGTTCACAATAAAGACATTTTGCATTTAAGGTGTATATGTAAAGGTCATCCACTGCTTTTCATGTTCATACTTATGCATTGTTACTGTGTTACCATATCCATCAGCATTTTGCATCTACTCTACTCCTAATTGTTGCGATAAATATTAAATGGGAGAATCAGATTTTTGCAGGTAGGTGTAGAAAGAGAATGCAGAGGAAGTAATAAAGGAGGAGGACACAAAGAGACTGATGGAGGCAGAGGGAGGAGGGAAAATTAAATCAGGATCTGAATGGGAAGAGAGGAGAATTCAGTAAAAGGCTCGGCAAAATGAACTCAGTACATTTGTACAGGCAGACTTCTGCCTTTTAGGACCCTTTTTTTGGAGCCTAAATTCTGCTCATACAGTCTGCCTGTCTTCTGAGGTGGATTGAGTCTGCCAAAGTGCACGCTTGGCATATGTGCCCCTTAACAGCTTCAGTTACTTTCCCAGAATAAAATCCAAGTTTCTACATTTTTGTTGTTGTATTTAGTCTCTGGCAGCTGAAGACTGGTTTATCTCTGTGTTCATTTTTCATTGTTCAGATACACATGTAGAAAAAGCACATTTCAGTGAAAGCCAGTCGAGTTTCTGTGTTGCGTTGCTCAAACACCTTTTCTGAAGGACCATCCTTCATCTATCTAATTCTGCTCAGTCTGACAAAAATCAGTAGCTCATAAATTATTGTTCCTTTTAAAATGTGCTCCTAACTAGTAGAAAGCAGATGATGCTTTACTCTCAAGAAAAATTAGCAACACTCTCATTATACCTATTGCTGCTTCAAGGAAAATGTCTTTCTTTTTACTTGGGCAGACTTCAGAAGAACAGAAGTAATTGACAGTACACATTATACTGTAACTATGCATTCAGACATACTGGGGGTGCATTAAAAAGACAACAGAATAGATTAGTTTGAGGGTATAATACATATCAAAATTGTTCTATACAGATATCAGAATATTAAATAAAAGAAAAAGGCTTCATAAAGCCTCATATAATCCCTCTTGGCATGGGTAGATGAGTAGGTATTCAGGTTTTTCCTTTAACTATGCTGATATGATTAAATTTAACTTGACACAAGCGATGTACTATACCATGTGATTGTAATATTTAAAGAAAAACCATTTTCTGATTGAATACCTACTAGCTATCAATTTCTGTGCAGCAGTATCTAATCTGAATTTCTTTTGCAGCTAGAATGCTAACATATTTGCTGTATTCTCCATCTCGCTTCGTGCACACTCAGCAAATACTGAACTGTTTCAATATTTTTGATATCTTATTTAATCTACTGTTCTAGTATAAAAGCCAGTTCATTCCATGTGGATTAAAAACAGTTTTCAGGCTATAACTCTTCTCTCACAAAATAGTGTTTGGACGCTGTAGCTCTTATACAAGCTGCTGTACTGTATAAACACAAATGCCGTTGGATGTGACTGCTGTAAATTAGCCGTAAGCTTCTGGTAAATATGCCAGAGTTTTTTTCAATGCTGTTTTAGTTTTGGAAATACCTTTCCTTCCACTAGCCCTCTCTTCCTTACACATAGAGGCACAAAAGAAAACTGTAAACTTGGAAAGATAATTTGTACACAGTCTCACAATCTATATTATTCTAAAATAATGTGTTGTTCAGAGCAATGGGTTTTAAGCTTAGCACGGTTAAGCACCTATGGCATATGGCAGAAGCCAGCCTTATAGGAAGATTTACTATCATATGTATATGTTCAGTCATGTGAAGAAGGGCTAGTAAAAAAAAAACACGTCTAGAGAAGTTGGGCAGGGAGAAGCAATATAGTTCTGCAGATTTGAGAGCAGTTTTCGTCCCTGTCCTACAGACAGGGTGTCCTAGTTTCATCTGAGACAGAGTCAACTTAAAATTAATTTTAAATTAAAATACAAAGGCAAATTGGCCATTCCTTCTGTACTAGCAGAAGCATTTTAGAGGTGTAACCAAGTAGAACTTACCAATTGGTATAGTCAGTGAAAGTCTTTCCAATGTATAGGAACCATTAAAGGATTCTGTTAACTTTCTCCATAACTGCAGATTCATTGTAGCACTCTACTAATAGATCTTGGTTTATTTTCAGACAGTTGTGACATTCAGCAGTGTTTAGAAATATGCGCACATCTGCATAGGCAAATCTTATTGCCGTTTTTATCTCATTGGTGAATAGAGCTTTACCTTTCTTCAGTGTTGTGGCTTTGTTTGCTAATAGCAAACGTTGTTGGAGTAAACAGCTACTTGTTAATGCTGTAACAGCATCTTAACATAAATGTTATCTGAAGTACGCAAATGAGCTCGGTGATAAACAAGCATAGCAAAGTGTAGATGAGGCAGGAAGCCAATCTGTCTGTTCTTCGTGCCCAATGATATTTTAATAGTCATTTTAGTCTTAGAAGTGAATGACATTGGAGAACACATTCCATCATTTTATTTCAGTGCCAAAAAATGAATGCTGCTTTAACTAGTATTAAACGAGATGACATTGCTGTGTTTGTTAGTCAATGCAGATCAGGTCACCTGTGTTCCGTCATAAATAACAAAATGATGGGAATTTTAAAATTAAGCAGAGATGGGAAATTGGCATTGTCTGAAAGCATTGGTAAAATAGATAATGTCTAGATTCTTTATTTTTTATTTGTTATTAAAATAACTTCACTTTAATCAAAAGTTTGTGGGCTTGAATATCACCATTCTTGTCTCTTGGAACTGATAAGTAGGATGTGAACTCCCACTAGTTCATTTGGGACGGTTTTACTTAATCATCATCACTTAACCTGGCTGGGTCAAGTGGGCGGGCTTAGAAAGCAGCCCTGTATGCTTTGATGTTTGCTAACAAACAGCTACAGAGGTGTGATCTTCAGTCAGCTTTGCTGCTTGAGACAATTAATGGCATTACATTCACATTTCACATACTAGCTGCCTATGTTCCTTGTTTTATTTCAGTAGAGTCAAGTAACGATCCTCCCATTTATGATACTGAAACTTGGATCTGTTTCATACAGAATGGATGGACTGTGGTTATTGTGGTACTGCCTGGGAAGATGATTCAGCATGAGGGATTACAAAGAGAAATGTCCCCTTTCTTTTCTGAGGCTGAATCACAGCTCATCAGTGAAAGATTCCCTGGTTAAAACAGGTCATTCGATGAGTTCAGCCCAAAGAGAGGGCATGCCAGTTAGCACTTAAATAATGACTGCTGCCCTTCAGTCTTCTAGTGCAACATCGCTCGCTCTGTCCCTACAGCGTTGTTTTCCTGCAAATCTGAGTATCGGGCAAGGGGCGTTTTGATGTAGTAACTTCAGTGGTGCTTTTGTGAAGCAGCCAAGTGTCTGCTAGGCTGGACAGTGAGAGCACTGTGCCTGTTCACAGTTCTGTTTTCTCGGTTCTCTGTGTGGAAGACCTGTGACATATATCATTCATTCTGCCTAGTATTTTTTTTTTAATATGAAATCATTATGAAAAATAAGTAATTAGGTACACATGAAGCCCTGATATGGTTCCTCCAGAACAAATGGCCTTCAGACATGTCTCTGCACGTGGATGTAGGTTCACCACGTTCTATGGCTAACAAAACTGGTCAATACCTTGCTGTGTTTTGTGGTATGTCCATTAGGAAACCAACTGAAAAAGCTGTTCATTTAAGATGTTAATATATGAGGCAGCATCCATAAACTAGGAATAACTTTGTGTAACTATTAACCTCAGCTAGATTAAACCACCCAATTTAGATTTTTCAAAACACAACTGTATCCAATCCCAATCTCCTGAGAAATTCAGTTAGGTTTTTTTGAGTAAATTGCAATTGAGATGTTGAATTCTACTTACAGCAAATCTTACATGAATTATTCTAGCAATGTTACAAGAATTTCTCAGATTTCTAGAAACTATCTGTTGAAAACAATACACCTGCAACTGGAGTTGGTTGCTGTTCAGTTCTCCTCTGCAGGCTAATCTTTTGCAAATTCAGTCCTTGACCAAGAAAGTAGCATTTAGAAAAGTTTTTTGATTCAAATTCTGAAATACTTATGCTTGTGTGTAAGTTACAAGGCAGAAATAGTTTCAGTGGAGTGTAGAAGAAAGGCTTACAAAGTGTGATGCAGTGTTGTGTCAAAACCAGCCATAGCCTTGCTACAAAGCGTAGTTTGTCACCTGGGCTTGTCTATCTGGCTTCTTAGGAGCACTAATACATCCTAGTGAAATAGTCTGACCAACACATCTCTGCTGCTTCCACTGCTTGAGCTGTGAATAATATTTTTGTCTGTAGTTACAGAAGGCCCAACGGTTCCTGCTTTGCAGAGCTGCAGGCTGCAAGGTAGCAGGGTGTGTTCTTTCCTCTTGCGCACATCAGTTCTGTGTGTAATGCTGGGGGTAGCTCTGACATCTGTGTTAGCTAGATTGTAAGATCAGATTGATGGGTTTACACTTTCCTGTAAAGGCCTGTAATTTACCACTCGCTGTATGTTGCCTTCATTCTTGCAAATTGAAGGCTTAACTTAATATTAAGAAATGGTTTCTCAGGACAAAATCTTTTCTGTCAATATAGCGTAATATATGTCTGCTGCTTTGTCCTCTTTCTCCAGCTCCCGTTGATTGTTTCTCCAGTGCATTAACCTCACTTCTCTTGTCACAATTGCTTGTGAACTGACTTGGGAACTGATCCAGCTTTAAAAATGCATATCTTCATCCAGTATTGCCATTAAAAAAAAAAAAAAAANAAAAAAAAAAAAAAGAAAAAAGCAGGCTTTTTCAACCAGTTTCTTAGATTCTGAAAAATAAGAAAATGGACATATTCACTTCACTACAGTTCAGCTTTAGGAGGTGGAAGTGATTTTTCAATAAATTAGTATATGAAATAGAACAACATTTCAGCAGAAAAATTGCAGGTAAAATTAGAAAGCTTATCTGCCCGTAGTAGTTATTGTTTTAGAGGTGATGCAGAAGGCAGAGTAAAATACTGCTTTCTATAGAGATGTAGCTGTCAAGGAAATGTTCCTCTATATATGATGAAAATGGTGACATTTGGCAGAAAATTAAGACATGTCATAGTTCACAACATCAATCTGCATTGTTTGTGGAACTGTTTTTGTCTTGCACTATAGCGATTGCCACTTTCATACTGCTCTGGCTGTGGATTAAACAAATGTAAATATATTTGTCTAAAAAAACATTCCAAATCCAGCTCAAAGAATTGAGATACTGTTTCTGCAGGAGAGAAAGCAGACTAGAAGTTGTAGCTAGTCTCTTCCTTGTCAGTAAATTCTTTATGAGGAAAGTCGTCAAATAGGATAAAAGTATAAAATCCATTTTGAAGCTATTCTGCTACTGCTGAAACCACACAGAATCATAGTATAATTTAAATTGGAAGGGAACTTCAGAAGCCATCTAATCCCAACATCCTTTTTAAATCAGGAGTAACTGCACAGATCTGGTTGCTCAGGGGCTTGTCCTGTTGAGTTTTGAAAGCCTCCAAGATGACACAACCTCTCTGAGCAGTGTGTTCCTGTGCATAACTTCCCTTGTAGTCATTATTTTATTCTTTTTAGCTAACCAGAATTTAGCTTTCTGCAACTTTTGACTGTTGCTTCTTGTTCTTTCACTCTGTAACTCCAAGACAGGTCTGGTACTGTCTCTGGAACCAGCCATTAAGTTGGAGAAGATGCATTAAGTTGTCTGTTAGCTCTCTCCTCTGAGGGCAGTGCTGAACCAGCTCCCTCAGCCCCTCCTCACATGTCCTGTGCTCCAGCCCTGCAGCTGCCTTAGCAGCCCACCACTGAGCTCTCCAGTTTGCAAATACACCTCCTGAACTGGGAGACTCCAGACCGGACACAGTGTTCCAGGTGTGGTCTCACAAGTGCTGTAGAGGGAGGAATCATCTCTGTCCTCAACCTGCTAACTGTCCTTTTGCTAATGCAGCCCACTGTGCGGTTAGCCTTTATTGCCTCCAAGGCAGGCTGCTGGTCCCTGCCTAAAGCACTGCTCACCAGGACTCTCACAGATCCCTGCAGAGCTGCTCCCTCGCCTGGCACTCCACAACGCATGGGATTATTCTGTCCTGTGCTGGTTTGGGTGGGACAGAGTTAATTTTCTTCATAGTAGCTAGTATGAGGCTATGTTAATCCAATCCTTCCTCACCACTCCCCCCCCCTCATGCCTTCTATTTGGGTATGAAGATGCACCAACATAGAATCGCAGAATGGTTTGGGTTGGAAAGGACCTTAAAGCCCATCCAGTTCCACCCCCCTGCCGTAGGCAGGGACACCTCCCACTAACCCAGGTTGCCCAAAGCCTCATCCAGCCTGGCCTTGAACCCCTCCAGGGATGGAGCATCTACAGCTTCCCTGGGCAACCTGGGCCACTGCCTCACCCCCCCTCATAGTGAAAAATTTCTTCCTAATGTCTAGTCTAAAGTCTAAATCTCCCCTCTTTCAGCTTATACCCATTACCCCTTGTCCTATCACTACACTCCCTGATAAAGAGTGCCTCTTCTTCAGTATGCTCCAGTAAAGGTGTAATACAAGATTAAGGGTACTCTTCTCTATGGACTTGTGGGAAGGGACAAGTTCCTTTTATACCTTTCTTTTGAAATGTTTTAAGAATAAATTGTAATTGTGAAAATGAATTGTAGATACGCCTGCTGAATACTGCAGATTCTCTTGCTGTATGGGTCTTCAGGCAATTTTGGAGACTTGTGTTTTCAAAATATGACAAAAAAAATCTTTCCATGTGTTTAAAAGAGGAAAATATTGGCTAACAGAATAGAAAGTTGAGCTGCAGTTGAAAAGACCTTTGTAAAATACACAAGAGTTGGACTCGGATAAAGAGAGGAACAGGCAGGAAACTTAAAAAAAAAAAGATTTAGGTGGTAATGTGGAAGCAAAACAAATCAGTGTGACAGAGCCATGTCCATTTGGGCCACTGAAAATAGCAGGAGAAAGAATTGTCATGTGGGACAAGGAAAGCTACTGTGATGAATCACGGTGTCATAAAAGCAGTAGAAAGTTTCAGCACTGACAACTGGGAGGAATGAAGGTGTCAGAGGGAATGCTTTCTTCATATGTATCTATACATCCATAATACTATGTGGTCTTGCATGCAGGCAGGAATTCAGACTAGGACTTAGGTTTTGGTAATTTTTTTGCCTTCTTCTGTTAAATGTAAGTAATTGTGTGTAACCTTCATACTTTGCAGGGTGTTGTGATGTTTCATTAGTTAGTCTGTTCCATACTTCAGCACTGACACAAAATCAACGTTTTGTTTTCAAATGTGTATGTAGCAGTAGCAAGAGCACAGACTTTTACTGGGATATGGTGTACTATATGTGAAGAGGACCAAAAGTAAATGTTTCTTGCAATGGGAGTGAAGAGATGGTATATTTTTCCTAAGACAGTAAAGAAATTCTCTTTCTGAAAAAAAATTATGTTGCATTGTGTTTCTTACTTTTGAGGATACCCTTCTTTTGGAATTAGGTTGTTTCTTAAATGAAATCTGAATTTGGCTCTGTGCTAAACCTTCCAAAAAAAAAAAAAAAAAAAAAGAGGTGGCTGGAGAATTCATTTTGTATGATTGCAGAAGCAAATGATCTGAGGCAAGTGGCCTGGTCAGATAATTAAGCTACAACAGAGAAAGCTTGCAGAGTCAGTCAGTTGTGATTATCGGTCCAGTGTGGTTGGATGTCTGATTCCTTCTGAAAAATTTGAAGTGGCTGCTTTTATTATCATTAATTGGGGAGTGCCAGCAACAAATCGGGAAGAATTACACTGCCTCTTTAAAGAAATCCAATCTATTTCAGTTGGAATATAAGTTTAATGATGAATTGATGGCTGTTTATCTGTTCTGCCCACCCCTTAGAATCTGAACATTTGTAAGAATAATTCCCATGTTACATGCCTGCGCTGTTTCTGAATTCTTGTCTGTAGCCAGGCTGCAACAGAGTGGCAATAAATGTGTATTCTTTGGGGCTATCTATATCTTCTTAGGTTGTTTTTTTTTTCTTTATTATGTGATTTAATTAGAAATTTAATAATTTAAAACTACTTCCAGAGCACCTAGGAAAGTTCCTTTAATAGTGAGGCATTAAGTTGTTTAAAGTGCCTCACAGAACTAAACCTTGGAAGCGTTTCTGAAATATTTCCCCTGCTAAGAAAGAGGGATGTCATGAAATGAAACAAAAAGGGAAACACTATTTCATATGTATGGAAGGATGAAGTACATTTAATCTAAAACAGGCTAGTTCAATATTGATGGTTTACTTTTGGAGTTCAGCAGTTTTAAAATAGAAATCTTATTGGTATTAAATCTACCGCATGTAGGATGAATTAATCACCCAGAAATGCACACATGTTACTGTACCTCGTAGCTATCAGAAAGCCAAAGCGCTGGAAGTTTAGGGGGGTCTGTGACTTTGAATACAGCCGGCTTAATTTTAAAACAAAAATGTTCAGCTTCCAGCAACTTACATAGTAGCATTTCCAATGTTTTTTAAACAGCTATTAATGTAGTCAAGCTGTGTTTTTTCTTCTGCTGTGTGTAATCATCTGCTCAGTGGTGCACTCCATAACTAGTAGCAGGAGACAGAGGAGTGGCCTGCTGTGATTGATGGGGCGAGGCCCCGCAAACTGCCGGAGTCCCATCTGGATTTGGTTTTGGGAGCAGTCAGATGTTGAGAGGGAGGTCAGTAAGCCTTGCGTTAGCTCCCCCTCCTTCAACACCCCATCATGCACACTCACGCACACATTACACTGCTCACACGCCCACATCCATAATTGATGCTTGCTTTGGGCAGATGCTGCATGGCCTGGGACTAGAGCAGCTTCTAAGTGTATGGAGAATAAAGGGAGCAGGATGGTACAGCAGGTATTTTCACTTTTATTTTCACTTGAAACTCTTGATTTTAGCCAAGCCAGGGCATTTCTTATAACCAGCTGCACCACTGCATGCCAGACTTCTGATACATGTTTTGTTGCTTAAGTCGGAAGGAGGACAAACTACTGCGGTGATTATGTATCTCTGCTGTGCTTGATATGTCTGACGGAGCCGTTCTTATAACCAGCAGGTTTACAGAGCAATGTTGCATTTTTCTTCTTTGTTTCTGTGCCCTAAGGAGATGATGCAGTTTGGCTCATTTACTACAGTATGAGAAGCTTTCTCTAAATGTGAAATATCTCTTGACAAAGAAACAAAACGCACCAAACAGAAAATAGAGTAAAACAAACAATAAACTGTTAGCTAGACTTTAAAATGCAGGCAAGCAGAAAGGTTTTCATTCAATACATTTTTATGCTGCAAATGTGTTTTTAAAAAGGAACACTGCATAAGTAATGTTTTCTGTGCTCTGTCTTTTGTGTACAAACATAACAAGCTTGCTTTATTATGTCTTGACACTTTTCATGCATTTCTTAATTATGAAATCCTTTCAGAGCAGAAGATGCTGAAAAGGCATGTTGAGATCCGAGATGCTAGAAGCGTTTTAAATTCTAAGCTTTTCTTCAAATGCAGTCATATATATGGAATAGGAACGACTTCACTTACCTACATCATTGGAATGCTTTCTTTTTTTTGTTCTTTAGAGTTCAACATTCAAACAGAAAGCAATAAATTTGATTTTATACACTGCCACGTAAAGCATATTTTTCAGTTGAAATGTGGTTTTCATTAAAACTCAGGCCAGAACATTTAGCAGAGCCTGACTGTCTGCCATCCTTTGTTCTTCTTTCTGTTGCCAACAACTACTTTATTAAAAACCATGCACAAAGTGAGCATTAAGAGGTCATTTAATCTTAAAGATACTTGGAACTGAGTCTAAAGGGACAACTTCTGTTTAGCCTCTCATGCCTAGGTTGTATTAAGCGATATCTGTATATTGTCACCCACAGTTTTGGGATTACTCTAATACCTGAGTTCATGGGCTAATTTAGGATCAAAATTTCCTGTTGCTTTTAGGGCAATTTGGTATTTTCAGCTTAATGCATTTGACCTATTATTTCCTTTATTCATTTTAGTTCACTGCATTTTAAAGAACACAATAAAGGGACAGTTGGGGTGATCATATATAAAGAGTTTTTGGTTCTTTAAAATCTGTTCAAATGTATCTGACTGTTGTGTAGTCTGGGGTTTCCATCAATTACATATATATACAAATGGGGGTTAGTTGACACTGCATTGTTCTTGATGTAAATGCATATTCTGAACAATTAGCTGTTGGCTTGATACCTATGTAAGTAGTAAAGACCATGCATATACATATATGCTTTTATACTGCACTGTAATAACTGTGTCTGTTGAATTAACTGTGAATCATAGATTCACCCTAATTTTAAAGGATAAGAAAGGCTACTGTAGACATTGATTTTAGGAGATTAACAACTTGGAATTTATCGCTTACAGTAGAGTGTGCAAGTATAATTTAGTGTTCGGACCCTCTTCCCAGCAATTTAATGGCCATGCAATGCCTGGACCTGTGTGCCAGTTCTCCACACTAAGCATGGGGTTGGTTTGTTTGTTTAATGGCAAGGCTGTAAATCCCTGAATATGTAGAAGTTATAGAAAAACAAACAAACCCCTGACCATTCATTGTTTACTCATTAATGGGGTCTTGGGTATAAATAAGAGATCCAGACCTCAGCTTTACAGGTCCAATGAAAGAGGTACAAGAGTCTCAGCAAGGTGAAGGTGCTGGAATCACTAGTGCAGTTGGCAATTTTGTGATAAATCTAAAAAGTGAATTGTTTGGAGTTGATGGTAAAAATAATATAGAAGTTCAAACCTCTTACTTAAGTTTTAGCTGTAATTGGCACTAAGTGTGAAGGCTTTGAATATTAATTAGGGTTGCATGGAACTGCTGTCAATGTTAATGAGAAACAGCGGGTGTCCCAGCAACATCTGGTTTAGGACTCAAGGTAGTATGAAATCCTTTAGATCAAATGCACCTGGACATGAGCCCTTGGTCCCTTTGTTGCCATTACTTTTGGGTTTTTTTAACAGCTGCTGACTCTAATACCGTGTTTACCATCTGACATGGAGGACCATTAAGGACCAGCAGTAACTAGCTACTGTGTTTCAATGCCAGCATAGTGGAAATGCATACATAGGCAGAAGTTTGATTTGCTGTTGTTCATTCTTACCACTTGCTGAAGTCTGTCCTGAAATAGTTGATTAAAAAACTGAAGGTCCTCTGCCTCCCTCACAGGTTTTAAAAATACTTCTTTAACATTTAACGAATGTCTCTGGTATAATCTGGTCATTACTGGTTTTTACTTCAGATGAAGGGTGTTTTTTTTAGTAGTGAAAATTAAAAAGAAATAAGAAAGGGATGTTGCTCTTTTAATATAAGACGGTATAAGCATACATTTGCAAGATTTTTTAACCTCCACTGGAATTTAAGCAGGACAGGCTTCAGTGCAGCAATAACCTTGGAACGATTGTAAATATATGCAAATGAAACTTACTGACTTAACCCTGTGAAGCAGGTAAATGTCACTGTTTTTATTTTAAAGATGCATGAATGAAGCAGTGTAAGCTACTTGCTCAAGGCCATACACTAAAATAGTAGCAAAAATGGGATTAAAATTAGGGAGGGTTTGGTAGCTGATACAAAGTTTTAATCTTGCCATGTACCCAGGTTTATTCCTGTGCTGTGATTTTGCAAATTCATAAAAGCTCTTGAGTTTAGGACCAGTTCAGGTCAGAGAAGTGATGTCTGAAGTAGCTGAAATTGGCTGGAAATGTCCTTAAGTACAAAGTGGAAAAGAATGTATTTGTTTATCCAGCCAAAGGCTGAGAGAGTTGGGGTTCAGCCTGGAGACGAGAAGGCGCTGGGGAGACCTTCCAGCACCTTCCAGTGCTGAAAGGGGGCTGCAGGAGAGATGGGGGGGACTCTTGATCACGGAGGGTAGTGACAGGACAGGGGGTAACAGTTTTAAGCTGAAAGAGGGTATGTTTAAATTAGATATTAGGAAGAAATGTTTCCCTGTGCGGGTGGTGAGGCAGTGGCCCAGGTTGCCCAGAGAAGCTGTGGATGCCCCATCCCTGGAGGGGTTCAAGGCCAGGCTGGATGAGGCTTTGAGCAACCTGGGCTAGTGGGAGGGGTCCCTGCCCATGGCAGGGGGTGGAACTGGATGGGCTTTAAGGTCCCTTCCCACCCAAACCATGCTGTGACTGTGTGATTTTGAGATTGGGAAATCAAGGAGTGATGAGTACAAATAAACAAAATCCCTACAGTAGTCCTGTGCAGATACTTGTACATGCTTTGATGGGAAAATGGTGGAGTATTTTAAAAAATAATTAAAGTTTTACCCCAAATCCTTTTTATATTACTTAATATTTAGGGGGATAATTTTATCTTGTAAATCAGCCTATCTGAATTGGGACTAGTCCCTGTAGTAATGGCCTCTAACGCTGTGTCATCTGCAGCATTGTGTATTGGACACCTTTTATAAAAGTTCTGAAAGATTGTTCTCTTACATTTCCACCCCCCCCCAATCCCCCTAGAATTATTGCTATTTTGTGTAAGTGGAGCTTTTAGTCAGAAGTCTCTAATTGATAAGTTAACATGCTTGACTATCCTTTTTTATATGTAACATAAAGTTGGATCTGTCTATAAAGAGGTGAGGGCATTTCTTTTTAATTGTATATGCTTATTGTAATATGGAAATGAAATACTGCTGTCTTCAAATTTAGAGTTCTTGAATCTTTTGACATACTACAGCACATAATTTTTCTTTTATGTTAATTTGAGGTTTTGAACTGATGCATTTTTAGATTTAGGTGTTTAATATTTTGATTGGTTCTCTTTTTTTTTTTTTTGCATTTGTGGCATGCAGTTGCTCAATACAGTGTACCTCAAAATATTTCTGAATATCTCAGAGCATTGTTTCCTATAAATATTTTCAGTGTATGGTTATGTTAACATCATGCACCCGAATCCTGCTCTGTTTGTAGGTTGCATATATCATGTTGTGCAAATGGTAGGTCAGAATGGATTACAGACCGTGGGCTGACTTTATCAGAGCTCTGTATTGGCAATAGCCTTTGGAATAAACTGAGCTTTGTCCCTTGTCGTGATCTGAGTTGAGGCATTAGTTCAGGTAGATTTCACTGGCCTTTCCCATTTCAAGAACTGTCTCCAGTTACCCAGAGAACAGCAGATTTGTTCATCTAGTTAAAATAATATTTAATAGGGTTAGCAAAATGGATTTAATTCAATGTTTTAATTAATCATTGCTTATTTTATCTCACATCACATTTCTTCCTTTTTTTTTCCCCTTTTTTTTTTTACAGGGTAATCAGGAAGCTACAGCACCTCCTGACACAATGGCACAGCCTTACGCCTCAGCCCAGTTCGCTCCACCTCAGAATGGTATCCCTGCAGAGTACACAGCCCCCCATCCTCACCCAGCTCCAGACTACACAGGCCAAACCACTGTTCCAGAGCACACGTTAAACATGTACCCTCCTGCTCAGACACACTCCGAACAGAGTGCAGCTGACACAAATGCACAAACTGTCTCCGGCACAGCCACAGTAAGTCAAGGTTTCAGCTATTTCTAGAGCAGTATGTTTCCAGTTACATGTGTATTTATTGATAATTTTTATTCTTGTGTTACACTTAGTGGTTTTGCACTTCATTTGCGTTAGGATTACTCACTATTTCAAAGTTCAAAGTCTGTCAAAGTTTATCATGGAACAAGGAGAAAATAATTTTGCTGGTTTTGGAGCCTCTTACTGAGTGTGAGAGCTTTGTAGAATCTGTAGTTTCTTTTTCTACAGTGTTGGACAGACAAAGTGATTAACAGCAAGCCCAGGAATCATATAATAATGTTTGACTAAGTCCAATATGGAAAACATTGCAAATGAGTGTTTGTAAGCATTCATCTGGAAAAAAACACAGACAAAAAACACCACACACACACAAAAAAAGACTAATTTTGTTATTTTAATGACTTCTGTATTTTTGGCACTTAGGAGTAGTTTTTCGTAGGAATGTTCATTGAATGATACAGTATTGAAATTACTTGCGGAGCTGGGGGAATGAGTGTTGTGAAGAGCATGTCTGTAATACCGTGTTTTCTGGAGAGCTTGTTTGTGCAGCCATTGCCGAAGCTGTGTGTGGATCTGCACTCAACAGAGCAGAAACCATAGACTTTCCTTCTATTTGATTTATATATGAAGTTCTAAGTGTCATGAATTATGTAAGAGACTTCCTGAATGGCCCTACCTTGTAATTTAACTAACAAATTTCACACATTGATAGTTTAGTGCTTCTGTCTTAATTCTAGATTGGGACCCAGTATATCCAGTGCCAACAGCTGGCAGATTTCTGAGCCATAACCACCCGCGTTATGTGTATAGGATCGCACAGAACAGACAGCACGCTGCAATTTGAACACGCACTTGAAACATCTCTTCTAGCTGTCCTTGTCCTTGCTGCAACCATGCTCCACTCCTCATCTTACCTCCCCTTCCTCCCCAGCATGTATCCAGCCTGAAAAGTTTCATGCCTTATGGCAAGAGGAAAGGAAAAACTTATTCCCTTAAATGAGTTATTCTGAAGATTTATGTTTATTGCTGTGTTACTAATTTATTTATATAGGTATGAACAAGAAAGAAAAGCAATATCAAAAGCACAGAAGAGTTTTCCTTGCTATTATCACGGAGGTGTCCTTGTGAATTAATTACACACTTCTGTGGTTTATGCAGTAAAATGTTTCAGTCCTTTATTTTTGACTCTGTAACTTTTTATTGCCCTGATTGGCCCTTTGCTCTGCTAGTGTGGGAAAGTTTAAGTCTAAGAGCATACTATTTACTTATATCTCACAGTATTCTTTGCAGCTCTACAGTGTCCCCTCTTATTCATCTCTTTGCTAAGTTAAATTCCTGGTTCTTTCCAGCCTTTTGAATTTTCTTGCATAATCGTTTTTGATGGTTGTCAAGCTCTTGCCGTATGTCACTGTCATTGGTTTAGAGCAGGAACCCTAAGCTGAATAGGTCCTCCAGAAGAGCCTGGATATTGACTAAAATATAGTCTTTCCTACTGTCCCTGTCTCATTCTTTTTACATTCTACTACTTTGCCTGCTCTTTGACCACTGCTGCACACTGAACATTCCCTTGTGATGCCCAGCTCAGCCTTTTCGTATTTTGAAACAGTTGATCTGTTTGCCGTTCGGTTCTGAAGTATGACTGTCAGGGCTAAAATCAATGGTGAAACACCTGTCAATGTGAGTGGGACAGGAGCTCATCCCTCATCAGTTATTGCTTCCAGTTTATTGTGTTTCCTCACCTCTTTTGGATTTTTCAGTTTGAAGAAGTGTTAGTCTCTTTATTAGAAAAGTCAGGTATGCTTTTCCCCAACATTTTCCATGGCAAAGGCTGATGAAAAGAAATAATTTGGATTGTCTGCAATGCCCTTATCTTCCTTAAGTGCTCTATTCAATCCCACCTCTAGCAAATCCAATGATTCCCTTGAAAGTTTCCTGCTACTGATATACTAATAGGTTTCATTGTTATTTGTTTCTGTATCCTTCGCTATCTATTCTTCTTACTTCCTTTTTGCTTTCCTAATATCCAGCTTACATTTTACCTGTCATATGCTTTCTCCCTTCTGGTTCTACTTGCAGTGAATTTCCATTCTCTGAAGGATAATACTTCAGCTCCACTAACCTTTTGTATTTAGGGAATATAGTATAGTTCTTTGCTCTTTTTATTGTGGATCCTTTTCTTGCTGTCCTGTTTCCTTTCTTACAGAGGAATGTGCATAACTTTTTGAAGTAGCTCCCATGCTGTTTATAAAGAATTAGATTTCCTTACTTTTGACTTTTGGGTATTTTTGAGAAAGTTCTGTTTTGCTTTGATTTTTAAAAAGATAATTTTTTCTGAATTGCAATGTTATATGGGAAGTTGCGAATACTATCCTTCCCTAGAGAACAATGCATTGAAAATACAAGTTGATAAGAAGTTTATCTCTATGGATCTACATTCTTCAAAGTAGCCTTGACATTCAACATATTACTTACCAGTCAGTGTTATAAATGTACAGTCAAATATTGTTTGCACGATTTAATGATGGGTATCTAGATCCAAAATCTGTTATGCTGTGTCTCATTAGCATTGCCCTTAACACACTGCAGAGGCATTAGGAGTAGGTATGTGCAGATGGATCCCAGGCAGATTTGACATGGGCTTTGTAGTATTATGAGGGTCCAGCTGTGTACATCTCTCTGTAGGTTGAATAATATAATTTTTTATTATGAAATAGAGCTTTAATAGCACTGTGTCAACATTGTAACTCCATGTGGTCTTTATTGTTGAAGAAAGAAAATTACGTTTCTTTCCAATTCCTGCTAACTTTCTGAATAGTTGGTTTCCAGTCTTAAAGAATTTTAAGTGGAATTGATGTGGGGCCATAGGGGCATTTGTTTGGTAGGCTCTGATCTTTTTACATAGTTGCCTTTTGGTAAGCTGTATTACATGGATTTAAAAGAAGAATGATCAATTGACCAGTCATTCACAAAATAATACTGTTGTGATTAATGTAGACTAGACAAGCTATTTGAGTCAAGACCAATCTTTGAATTTGCTTATTCACATGCATATTTATATACATGTGGAGCTGAACATACCACTAAAATGCATTTTAAAATTTTGAAAGATGAAGTTAATAAACCACAGGGCAATTACCTAATTTGTAGAACTAATACCAGGAGTGATTTAACCTCATCCGTGAAGGACTTAATCCAGACTGAGGCTAACACATACCCTGGGTTTCTCTGTGTGTCCCAGTTTCTTTCTTTTTGTCTGAAAGAATCATGCACTGAAGGTAGAGCTCACATTGAGTCTAGTGCAACCTGAACCCCAATAAGGATATAAATAATTAAAAAAAACATAAAAAGGTTCCATGCGACTTCTCTTGAATCCTTTACTGCAACACAGTGTGATCCCAGCCCAGCTGGAGCCACTGTCAGTATCCCCACTTGCTGCAAATTGAACAAGATTGCAATCATCAGTTTTATTACAGGTTTGCAATTCTGTGCACAGTAGAGTGCTATTAATGTAGAAAGTCTATGGACTTTATTTCCTTATGAGTAGAATCTATAGGCTCTAGTAAGGGTTTCCTGTGTTGTCTTCGATCATTCAGAGCCTTTCAAAGCAGGTGTATCACCAAGCCAAAATGACAGTGCTTGAAACCACCTTTGGGTTGGTGCAGGGCATTAATGAATACAGCCTTACAGAATATAGAGTGTTTTCTGAAAGCAGACAAATCTTATCAGAAGAGAATGTATGCTTTCCTTTGATAAAAAACTAAAATATTTTGCTGAGAACTTAATACAAAGTGATCCTTTTTTTTCCTCTTGGATTTTACTTTTTTACAACAAAACATTGTGCAAACCTTTTTATACCTTGAGCCTCTCCAGGGAGCACACATAATATCTGAATATAATGTTCAGGGTATCTTTTGTCATTTGTAGCTCTGGCTTTCTGTGGGCTTCCTGCTGGCTTGGGTATCTACTCTGTCAAAGCCCATGCCATTTTCTTTACACATCTCTCTTAGTTTAATTCCAAAGTTCTTTTCAGTTAAAGAACATTTTCTTACTTTTGCTCGAATTAACTAACAAGCCCTTTGAAAATTGCAATCAATGGGTACAGAATATCCTGTTATTGTTAAAATTTTACTTTGCACGTTATGTTATTAGTTATGCTTAACTAATTCAAAGATAATTTTATGGACATTCATTTAGCAGTGAAGGTGTGGGATCAGTGTATTTCTTAGGGAATTTTTTTAATTGATTATTTTGATAAAATAGTATCAGTATACTGATACTGTAAAGCAGTATTCTGTTAGGGTAAGTATTGGACATAAGAGGTGCTTAGATAGTATGTATAGGGATTGCCAACTTTGTATTTTGATGCTATGAAGCAGGAGAAAATGTACAGGATGAAAGGGGAAGTCAATGTTTAAAGACAAGATGATTTAGCCGAAATAATGTAAAATGATCTGCAGGTAATAAAATACTGTCAAAAGTTACTTTGAGTCTTCTCAGAATAATAGAGTTTTCATGTTTTGAATCAATATGTTTAATCAAGGAAGTGGTCCATCTGAGTATATGCATAATCAATACTCATCCAGCGCTGGGTTATTTAAGTGCTAGTGGACTTTAGGACTGCATGGCATCAAACATGCTTTAGTCATTAACGAAAACAGTAAATTGCTTCTTTCAGGAAAGATGGAATGATAAGTGTGTTACAAAGTTATGGTAAAAGTAACATGCCTGATGATTTTGCAAAGTGGTTTTGAGTGTTATATTGAATAGTTACATATTTTAAAGTATTTTTAAACAAGACATTTAATAATTTTATGAAATATGAAATAATCTTTTACCTGTGCACATACGTATATGCAAACACACCATGTGTATATAGTTCCAAGAGTAAAACTTATTCAATTTTTGCCTGTGGTTTTTCATGCACAGCTTCTGTCGTTGATGTCAGTGGGAGATGAGTATGTAAATATAAAGGGCATTAACTGGGCATGTGTAAGAAAGCAGGTAACAGGAAAGTAAATGTTTCTCTGATGTTTCTTATTCTAATTGCATTATACTTATAATGGAAGAAATTTCATGATCTGATAAAAACTGAGTTTCTAATAATGCTCTGTGTTTCATGTGGGTGTGTATATAAAAAATATTCTCTAAACGTAATTCTACTTTTGCGTTAGAGAAAACTTGAGGTTGTTGTGCAGTCTGTCTGCTTTGGGCTGTGATGTCACCAGATGTCCCAGGCTGCAGAGCCTTGACGAGTTGTGTGCTTGGACAGGAGTCCTTGAGGGAAAGCGCAGGTTACTTGGAGGAGTGTTGGTGATTCAGGGCATTGTGCTGTTCTGTCTGAGGCAGTTCTGGGTCAATACCAGTGTGGCATTAGGGATGCTGACGTCCTGTAGAAGACGTGTAGTGCAGAGGTGTGGGTTGTCTGTTGAAGATGCAGAGGTATTTTTTGCACAACTCCTTTCTTATGACTAGAGTTCAGCTTGGTTACTACCAAAGTTCCTGCTGTAGCATCCACTGCACTTGGTGCTCTTCTGTGTGAAAATAATTGATATCTTAGCTACTAGATGTCTGTTGTTGCAATTGCCCTGCTTTACCTTGAAATTTTGTATGCTCTTTGAGATGTAGTGGTTTGTAAGTTTGATGGTTTCTTTTCTTGGTGTTAATTACGTCCCAGTTTGTGCATTCTTTAGTCATGTTGTAGAGGCCATCTCTTCATGTAAGGATTTGGAAAGGCTTAGTGATACTCTGGACTGAAAAGTTATTTACCATGTTGAACTTGGTTGTTTTGGGAAGAGAAAAATATACAACTTTTTTGGGTTTTTTTGGTACAGGTTTCTCTGTTACATTTTTAAATTTGGATAAGAAAACTGGCAGTAACAAGCATTTAAAGTGCTTTAGTGTAGTGTCTAAGTCTACAGGTGGGTAGATCGTTACTGAAGTTCTCTGCAGCATATTTCTATCTTTTATTACCTTTATTTCCTGTTTTGTTCTTTATGTAAGTTGTGATTTTTTTTCTCCCCTGCTTTCTTTTCTTCCTGATGCTTTATTCTTCTCCTCCTTCTCTCCTACTATTTTATTCCTGGTCTGTCCATCTCCTTGGGGTGTAGGACACAGTAACTGTTTCAAAAAATTCTATTCCATATCAAACAGTGGGCTAAATCCTCCTTGCTCTAGAGGTGTCCAGCAGTTGTTACAACAGTGTGTCATTGAAGTGGAGATGTTTAAACCAGAGTTCTCTGTACTTCTGTGGTTGTGCTTGTTAGCATTGAGGTAAACTTCCTTGCAGTCCGACATGCCAAGTACATGCACAGTGAGTGTGATGCTTTTCTGTGCTGCTGGGCTCTGCTGGTGTTACCCTTGTCTCTGAATATCCTGCTTTTGCCAAGGAGGTTTTCATAGTGTGCCTGGAACACGGATCCTGGAACTGCCTCTGTTGGCTTGGGAAGGAAAAGTGACTGGCCTCCTCTGTGTGTGGTTTCTGCCGGGAAAGCGTGCCAAGCAGAGATACAGCACAGATAACCGCGCCAGTCATCGCTCTGAGTGCTGGCACTGGAGGACTGTGCTCCCCCTGCGGAGGAGCTGGGAACTCTTCACTATGAAGCAGCTGTCTTGCACGTCAGATTTCCTCGTGGGTATTTTTTTTTCCCCAGCTGCTATCAATGACCCAGTTTTTATTCTATTTCAGTTCCATATTTTTGTCTGTAGATGTTTGCCACCAGCATGCGAGGTATTTGATAGTACTTGGACAATTTTTACAGCAGTGTTTATTCATCTAAGTCACACCCTGCTGGTGTTCGCTGTTGTATCATCATGGGGTGCTATTTCTGTTATACTACCTATTATCTTTGGTCTGAACTGCTACTTGAAGAAAATATTCGAAGGAGCTTGTTTTGACACCCCGAGTGCTTCAGAGCTGCAGAATTAAGCAGCTTGGTCCAGCTCCTACTCTGTAGAGAAGAAATCAAAATGACATCCCAAATAGATAACAGAATGCTGCGCTGGGTTGATGGGGCACAGTAATAACTTGTGATCATCGGCATTAGTACTTCTGAGAGCCTTCCTTGCTGAGGATCCTGCGTGTAAACTTTGTAACCGTGCCCCACGTGTATTTATTCGCTGATGCTCAGGAACAGCAGGAATGTATTGCTCACGTCAGCAGCTGTATGTATCAGTGCGTGCTGTAAAATAAATTCTTCTCAAGGATACATAGAACCTTAAACCGCCTGTTTGTTATTATACTGTTCATAAAGCACCTGTTTGTATACTTAGTTGTTTTGCTTGGTGAGAAGATAACCACCTTTTTTTCCCTATGTTGCTGAGTTAGCTTAGGCTTTGCTCCCAGAAAGTGCTTGTCATTCTGTGAGCAGGTATCGGGTGTGAGGAGAGCAGTTCTTACACATCCAGCTCGTTGTGCCACTGTATGCGCAAGAGCAGGGCTTGTGTTCTTCTGAAATCTCTGTAGCTGGTCCTTGTGGTTTAGGTATCGCCTCAGCTTCATTTTCCTTTTAATTCTTGTAGCAAGAAGGAATTGCAAATGTCATATTGAAACAGAAAAGTCATAAAAATTATTATTATGGGGTTTTTTGAGATACTGTGATTTTTAACTTCCTTTCATAATTTTTGAGTGCTTGAAATTGGTGAAGTAGTAAAGCAGAAGCATGTCCTCAAAACCAAAAAAAACCAACCCAGAAGTAAAGAGAGCAATTATACTCTGTCTTCTCTAGTCATGTTTGCTCAAGTAAATTAGCTGAATGCTGTTAAATACCCCTCTGAATGTTCTTTGTGGGGCAGACTAACAGTTCTTAGATCCCTTGAGCAGGTAATTCCAGCAACTCGAAGGCAGATTTAATGCACAAAACAAAGCAGAGGTCTTTTCAATCATATTGCCAACCAGAGATATAGTCATTACTCCAACTTGAAAAAAATTCTTCTTAAAAGCGTTACCAAATAATTTCTTATCTGCCAAGTTTAATTGACCAATTAAACAATTTAAGATTTTCTTCCTGTGTGGCCCTGAAAGAGTTAACAGTCTTGGGGTTTTGAGTTTTCTTGTACTTTGTATTCTTTCTTGGGCACTTCTCCACACCACTTCTTCCACATGTTACCTTATTGACTTTTTCTTCTCTCTATGCAGTCTAAGTAGCTGTGGCATCCAAATGCTCTGCCTGTGCTTTGGGTTCTGATGTATTAAGAAAAACATTTGTTGCACATTTTGCTGAATAAACTGAGCATAAATTTCAAAGAGGATCTTGGTATGATGAAATAGCTGATAACAGCTTACTTTGTATTTGACCTTCTGCAGCTTTGCTTCACATTATAACAGGGTAATGAAAATTGATCCTTAGAGGGGGGATGTTTTTGGTGAAAATTAGCTCTCATTTTCACTAAATACTGGAGTGGCTGTGCTAGGTGAGGTAAGACTAATGGTGTTTGCCATTCTCTTGTAATTGACCTGCAAATGGCAGTTAATGGTTTGCAACTTTATCAGAAGTTCTCAACTCCTCGCAGCACCAACTCTTTGTAGTTGTGATATAAACTCATCTGTTGCTTGGAGTACTGTGTGCAGTGGCATGAGGAGAATCTGCTTGTAACTTCCTGGTTAACCAGCACCATCCTTAGGTCCTTGTTTGCAGGAACCTGGCTCTCCGTTAGAGAGATCAGAATGGTCAGTTAGCACAGGTACCTGGAACACTAACAAGGTTTGTAGTTAAAAACTACACAGATGATTCAGATTGGCTTCCTCTCTTCTTCCTTAAATCCTAGGGCTGAATTTGTGTTGATGTGACAGTCTTTGCCAAGGGTTACACAAGACCTGCACTTAACGCTCCTGCGTGACTAAGCATGGCTCTCTGCTAAGGATGGCTCATTGGCTTATTAACCCCAACCTAACCCTGAAAAATATTTTTTTTCAAATCCTGTTTATACTCTCAAGTTTCCATTCCTCTCCTACATACCTCTCTTCATCTTTCCCACACACCCACCTACCTACCCCCAGAATTACCTTAATTAAATGTTACTCATGTGTGGGCTTGCTTACCCCTTCTCCCTGCTTCATCTGGTCCCTTTCCGGGGTCAGTATGAAAGAGTGACTTGCTTCAAAGAGTTAACTTTGCCCTCTGTCAATATTAGAAAGACAGTAGCAAGGCACATAGATGTGTCTTGGCTTAACCTGCAAGCAGGTGAGTCCATCTGGAAGTTGGAAGCTGCTTTATTGTCTGCCAGTGATGTGACAGGGTGAAATACACGTTGCAGGCAGAGGTAGACAGAGGACAATTTTCTTTTTAACTAGGTACAACTGGAAAATGAGTTAGGCTGAGGTAACAGTCTAGCATGCGCATCATGCTGTATTTGTCTGTGATATGAAGAAAAATTTGGGTGGTCATTTTAAATTGCACAGATCTAGACATTAAATGGCCAATAATTTATTAATTAATTGTAGAAATAGTTGGAAATTCCAGATGAAGGGATAAGTAAGAGAGTAACTTGCTTTTATTCTGTCTTGAATTAATCCTACATATATATGGCAATTATATAAAAGTGTATAAAAGGTTTTTTTCTGTCCTGGTCCTACTGGAAGATAAGAGTGCAGCTAGGACGTCCATTCAGGCCATTGGGCTATAGGAGATGGACTTTGGTTGTGAAAGCATACATACCTTTGTACTGTAAACTGCAGGTAACTTATATTTAAAAATATTAATGGGAACATAAGATAACTGCCTTAGTGAATCTGAACTTCTTATATAATTCTCTGTTTTTAATATGAACATCACAGTTTAAAGAAAACTATTTCTTTTTATTCTTTCTACTATGCTTTTCAGATTTCTATTAAAACCAAAATGCTTTAAAATATAGTTATAATATCAGTAAATTACAATAATAATATGTGCACAAATCAGTATATTTATTTTTAAAATTCAGGTACTCTTAAAAGTAAATTTTCTCTTGCTGTTGTAGGTTTTGTTCCCAGTTAAGATAGTTTATACTTTACAGTTGCATCTTGTGGCTAGACACTATCTAAAATAATGTACACATTTGATAATTTATTAAAATATGCATTTACAGGAGAATGCCTCTGCCAAAGCGTTACATGCAGTTCTCCTACAGCAAAAGCAAAACCCGTCTGTTTCTCTTTGTATGAAGAAACAGCACTTAGTTGCTCTGTATAAATTGAGGTTCCTTCATGTTCATATGTGAGCAGTTGTTAACTCAAAAGAGAGGGGGTTTTGAGATGTCAGTAGTTGCCATGTGCTTTGTGCTTTCTACTTATGTGATTAAAGGTGAACACTTACTTTCAACAATGCAGAGGTAGGGGGTAAATATTTCCCAATAGATTGAGAAGATTTTATATACATATATAAAATAATTCCTATTTTTTAAGAAATAATTACATAAAAGCAAAACCTGCCTCTCCTTGCCTGTTTTTAATCTTTGTATGCATTTTGTTTTGTCTTCCTTTTCATCTTTATAATGATTTATTCCCTTCTTATAATCTTCCTCGGTTTTCCTTTTATGTTATTTTTCAGTATTCCTGCTTTGTCTCTGCTTCCTGTTTCTTACCAGCTTCTGCTCATTCCGAGATTATCTAGTAGTTTACTTTTATTTTTTTCCCCCTAATAGGAGTTACAGAGCCAGCTTCCATTGCTTTTAATGGGGCATGGAGAGAATATGGAAACATCTGGAGGGAATATAGTTGATGAGAAGAACGTACACGAATTCTCTGGTATTTCTGTATCTAAATTGCTGTATCTTGCTGGTTCTAAATGCTTTTTCAGATAGTATCCCACACAGTTGTGCTGCAGTATCAGCATATCGTACTGCCCTTTTTGATTTAGAAAAGCCTCTCAAGGGCTTTCTAAGAGAGATCCCTCTGGTCATCGACTGCTCTTGCTCAAAGGGATTTTCTGCATTTGGTTTTCCTGCAGCCACCTCTTTAAATCTCCCCCATTGAAACACTTGCCACTGCCATTGGTCTTCTCTTCCCTTTCTGGAACCGCCCCTGAACTACAGTCAAGAGGCTTACCCCAGTGTACAAAGCCTGAGATGCCCGTTTAAAATCCATTTTTCGAATGGCAAGAGAACGTGTAAGTGCTCTTCAGGTCCTCCACAGCCGCAGCAATCAGTTCAGTAGGAATGCTTGTGCGAAGGAGGGATCAGAGAGCGCCTGTGCGGCAGCTTCTCATCAGCCTCTGCCACAAGGTCTAATAACACCTCCAGGTGCGGGAGGCAAAGAACACGAAATGCTATTGATGGAACAGAGGACTTCAAAGGTTGTTTGCTGTTGAGGACATCTCAATCTTTATATATTGACTGACTGCAGATTCTGTAATGAGACTGGCACTGCCTCCCAGCTCCCTTATGCCTTGAAAAGTAAGGATGGAGGGTTTCTCTTGCTGTGCTTTTTTTGCTTCAGATTGTAATTAAAGTACTTTTATTTATTTTCTGTTTTTATATATATAAAAGCAGCAGAATGCCTTCTGATTCAATCAAAAGAGAAGAGGAAAGCGTGATTACAATCGACAAGTCTTTTCTATTCCTGGGGTTTTTTTGTTGCTGTTATAAAAAGTACATCAAAAGATGTCAACTACTTAATCTAATAAGGATTCACAGAAGTTCCAGCTGTTCCAGAATGGTATCTAAATATTTGATTTGAAAACAATACGTGTACCAACACTGCAACATACTGCTGGCGTGATCACCCAGCTACCCAGAAAGATCTGTCTGTGCTAATTAGTGTTTGCAGATGAAGCTTCTGTAGTGGGAGCTTCAGTTAATAAAAGATCTTGTGGGTTGGAAACACACAATATGTGAGATAAGAGACATGCAAAACTGACTAGAAACTATGTAAATCTCCTATTTTCAAGTTACAGTAGTGCTGGGACACCTAATTTTGCTTTTCATAATGACGTTATCTTATTGCTGCCCTTATTTGAAGAGATTTATTGCCAAGGATATAGTTATAAAATGTCAATTTACTTAACTTATTTGAAAGTCTTAACATAAAATGATGAAAAATTAATTCTGTGTTTTTTCACTTACATTGAGGAAAAATTAATAGTTTAGGCTGTAGAAATTTGCTTTTAATTTGCGCATTTACTTACAAATGTAGCAATTTGTTGCCTGTTTGCTCAGAGTCCTTATTGTTTTGGATTTAGGGGTATGGAAATACTTGCATTGCGCTGAGAAATATGGTTTCTCGTGGACATGTTCCCTCACCTTCGTTTCCTTTCTTACATGTTTTTTAAGTACAATGTTACCAAATTTAATGAAACAGATGTCGAGTTTCACCTCTGAATATTTTGATTTCCTTGTTCTCATGCATAAGCTCTTCCTTCTTTTCTTTCAAAAAAACCTGTCAGGGACAGGTGGCAAACTGTTCTAACCTGGAGCAGAAGAAATAGTGGGGCTTTTTTGTTTCTGTATGTCACCTTTTTCTCTTTTTAATGCAGAATGTATTCTAGTTTTCATGGTGTTTGGGGAAAAAAATATTACATGGTTTTAAAAGGTAAAGGATATAGAAGAGAAATAAAGATCAGATGAAAAGGTAGATTTTAAGCAAATTGAAAAACTTTTATAGTAATCCCTTGAAGTGATGAGTTTAAATACTTTAAAATTAGTGAGGTTTTTAGGAAACTTGCCTAAATTCCTGGGGTTTAAATTTTCTTTTCTGATTTAAAAAGTTAAAAGTTGGAGGAGTAAACAATCTGTAAGGTAGACACTGAATCATTTCTAATACGTGAACATTACATACATTTCTAATGCTCATGAGCAGGTGATACTGTATCCAAGTAAATGTGCACCATGGTGCACAGTACTGGTGATCACAAGTCGAAAAGCTGTTAGACTCAGGAGTATATACCCGCATAGTGGGGTCCTGAGTTTGCGCAGAGCTGGTG